>CM038679.1:491256039-491343673 GCA_021605205.1 Aegilops longissima | reverse complement strand
TTGATGAGTTATTAAATGCATGAACTCTAGGGACTTTTACGTAAAAGCAGTTAAATTATTGGATAAAGCGAAATTGCAGAACTGAAAAAAACAAGACATGGGCCAGATCTGCTGGTGCTGGGCTGGGGTCTCACCATGGGCTCTTGGCCCGGTCGGTGGAGCAGGAGGAGGGCAGGTCACTGGGCCTCGGGAGGCTTGCCGTGGCTGGACCGGGGCGCCGGGGCCCACGCTAAGGGGGGACGCAGCAGCCAGCAGAGGCGGGCGCTCGTCCCGCTCAGCGGGACGAGGACAAGGCGGCGGCGGTCAACCGGCGATGGGGAGGCCGGGAGGCCGGATTGGCAGCAGTGGCCGGATCCGGCGGAGGTCGTGGTCGGGAACCCGTTTCTGCTGCGTCGGGCGAGACCTAGGCGGCGGCAGGGGAGCCTCGGGCGGCGACGAAGGCTGAGCACCACGGCGGCGGCGGGGTTCCTGCAGGGAGCGAGAAGGGGTGAGGCAGGCAAGAGAAAGAGGGGAAGGAGAGGGCGCGAGGCGGAGCTGGCCTGGGGGTCGCCGGCGGGGACGGCCGCACCACTCCCTCCGCGAGGCCGCCGCGTGGCGGGCGGCGGAGGCGTCTGGGAGTCGGAGCGGGCGCCCGATCTGGATCGGAGACGCGGGCGCGGTTCGGCTCTGTGAGGCCCAGATCGGCCAGGCGGGCGCGGATGGGCTTCCATGGTCTCGGCGGCGGAGGACAGGGGAGGACGCGAGACGCCAAGTGGCGCCCGATGGTTGGACGGCGGCGGTGGGCGGCGCAACTATTTTCAACTTCATGGCGGATCTGGAGCGGGGGGGGTGCTGATTTCGAGGAGAAGGAAGGTGGCTGCGGCGGCTGATGATTGGGGAGGCACGGAAATCAAGGAGGGAGGTTGGGATGACAAAAATGGCAAGGGGGGCTGCTATTTATAGCAGGGAGGCCTAGGGATTAGGGTTTGGGGAGTTTCGGGACCTTCGGATCGCGATCGAGCGGCTCCGGACAGAGGGGAAACTAGGTGGACTGCAGGTGGGCTGTGACGAGAGGGGGTTTGATGGCTGCAGGTGGAGTGTGTAGAATGCCTCGAGCTGAGAAGAGAGAGGAACAGAAAGCGACCGGTGGCAGCTTAGGATATCGAAAGCGTCGACGCTAGGCCGACTATATCGCGATTATAAATATAACGGTTGGGCGATCAAACGAACTCCGAATGCGACGAAACTTGGCGGCGGCCTGTCTACACTATAATAAGACCGCCGACAAGTTGCAACCCATTCCGAGAACATTTTATGCCACTAATAAAATAATATTTCGGAGGTGCCGCGGGCGCGTGCGAGTGTGGACGGGCTCAGAACGGACAACGGAGAGAAACGGTGGAACACGAACGGATGCAAGTTTTGAAAAACATGCGGATGAAATGCAGATGATGACATGAGATGAGATGCATAACAAGAACAAAATGCAAAACAACAGATAAAACCCAACCACGAAGGAAATAATAAATCACATCTCCGGAAAGGGCAAGAGTCGGAGTTACGAATATGGAAAGTTGTATCCGGGGTGTTACACCCGTCCGTCACAAGCCTCTCCGCATCCAGCTTGCCCCAGTGCACTTTCGCACAGGCAAGGGCCCGACGGACACCTTCAATGCAGATGGAGCGCTTGATGACTTCAAGCCACGGACAGGCATCCACCGGCCACGCACCAAGCAAGTAGCTCCGGGCATGGCCTCCAATGGCCACTGACCGCTTATAAGGCCCTTCATGGCCTGTTCGGCAACCTTATGGAGCTCGACCAGCTGCTTCATTTGGTCGCTCAGGGCACCGGATGGTCGGCCTCAAAGATACCGAGACCGAACACCTTTTCCGTCGAGCTCCCTCCTTGGCGCGGTAGAATGCGGCAGCATCGGGCGACCACGGGCAAATCTGCGAATGCTCTGTTGAGCTCGAATCTGGGTAAGTAATAGGTAATTCACTTTCACATGCTTGCTTTGCATAAAGAATGCCTTACCCGCCGCTATCTTCTTTAAAGACTCAATTTCTTGGAGGGCTTTTGGGCCTCGTCCTTAGCAGCTTTGGCACTCTCAAGAGCCGAGGCGAGCTCGGACTCGAGTCTCGAGTCACGCCCAAACTCTTGTGTTTTTCCACGAGAGCTTGAGCTCTTGTCGCATCTTGGCCAGCTGCGCCTCCCCTTCTCTCGCTCGGTGCGTTCCGCAGCCGCTTTGTTTCGCCACGGACACCGCTTCCTTGTGGTCGCCACCTCGTTCGTGGCCCTGCAGCATCCAAGTTATTCCTGTTATTTTTGCAACCAAAACCTTTTCTATAAGGTATTTCTTTAATAAGGTATTACTTACCTTCCTTGTCCTCGAGCTGCTTCTTGGCTTGTCCGAGCTCGTTCTCGGACCGCTCGAGGTTCCGCTTAATGCATTGACCTCCATGATCGGTCGGCGGTGGTCAACAATGCAAACTGCATTCCCATATTGACATACTTATGTTAGACTCCTGCGTGATATCTTTTAGATCCTTAGTCCGCTTTTATTTCCCAACACCAAACTAAGCATCGTGGGCTACTGTCTATGCGGCAACATTTTACATATTCTAAAACTTACCTCAAAGCCTCGTTAGAAGGTGGTATAAAGCTTAGTCGATCCGCTCTTGGCGGATCGAACTATCCGGATCACCGCACTCATAACAAAGGCGGTGCTCCTCCTCGATGGAAGCGCCGTTAAGCGCCCCGAGAGCTATCCGGTGCCTCGGTTGGGACGGAGGACACGGCGTCTTACCCTTCTTCCGAAGGTCCGCTTGCCGGACCGAACCATCAAGGTTCTGCATGGAGACCGGACAAGGGTCGGGCCTAGAGCCCCTGGGGTCTTGCCCCAGCGCTGAGTCTGGAGGTTGCCTTGTGGCACCTCCTGTGCTACCTCCTCTTGACCAAGCCCCTCTTGGGGCCCCGCCGCGGCGTCATCCGCAGCGTGAGGCGAGGAGGCGGTCGGAAGCGAGGTACTCTCCATTTCCAATGAGCCCAGGGACCCGCTCGATGAATCGGCGAACTCGCCCTTGGGCGGGCTGCACGGTTGTTCGACATTAGAGAACACTCTGCAATAATAAAAGGCCATGGGTGTCCGGACACTTACGATCTCGCCAGGGGCTTGGCCCTTGTAGGCCAATCCTCCTCCTCGTCGTTGATGTTGGTGGAGAAGTCCGGAGGAAGGGTTCTTCCCTTCTTGGACCCTCCGGCCTCCCCAGTTGGGGCGGCCTTCCTTTTCTTCTCTTCCCCCGCTGGGGGAGGAGCTTCTTCTTCTTCCTCCTCATCTTCAGGAGAAGATTCCGCTTCGGAATCTGACAGCACCTGGCGTCGGGAGCTCCTTCGAGTTCCCGTGGCCTCCTTCTTGGCCTTCTTCTCCGGCACCACGTACGGCGACGGAGCCAGCAGCCCCGTCAATCGGGCGTCCTCCAGATCTTCCGGCGAAGGAGCCGGACAGTTAATCTGTCCGGACGTCTTCAGCCAGTCCTGTCAAAGATTAGGGAGTTTTAGATCCCACGAAGAATCAATCTATGAAAAAAGAGTCCCATAAAGGGTAAAGTAACTTACCTCGCCGTCTTGACGCTGCGAGCTGTATCCGCGATCTTTGGTAGCGGATGCTGGGGCTTCGGCGCCCTTGAACAACACCTTCCAGACGTCTTCGTACGTAGTGTCGAAGAGCCGCCTCAAGGTTTGGTGTTGTGCCGGATCAAACTCCCACAAATTAAAGGCCCGTTGTTGGCATGGGAGAATCCGGCGGATGAGCATCACCTGGATTACGTCGACAAGCCTAAGATTTTTGGCCGCGTGTTTGGACGCATGTTTGGAGTCCGGATGTCTCATCCAAATTCCCCCACGTCAGGCCCGTCTCTTTCCATGACGAGAGCCGTATGGGGAAGCCAGATCTGAATTCGGGGGCCACCGCCCATTTGGTGTCGCGGGGCTCGGTGATGTAGAACCACCCCAATTGCCACCCCTTTATTGTCTCCACGAAGGCGCCTTCGAGCCATGGGACTTTGGCCATCTTGCCAACCATGGCGCCTCAAGACTGCTTGGCGGCCGCCCACTACCTTGGGCGAACGTTGAAGATCTTCAGCCATAAACCAAGTGGGGCTGGATGCAGAGAAAGTTTCGCATTACCCACGATAAACGCCGAGATGTTGAGGATGAAATTCGGGGCCAGGTCGTGGAAGTCTGTGCCATAGTAGAACATGAGCCCCGGACAAATGGGTGAAGTGGAAAACCTAGTCCATGGATGAAGTGGGGAGAAACACTAACCTCTCATGGGGCCGGGGTTGGAATAAGCTGCCCGCTTGGCAGCTTGGCGTGATGTCGCCGGACAAGTATCCGCCTCCGCAGTTTTTGATGTGCCCTCCATGACGGAGGAGGCCATCCACCGCCTCCGCCTCCCGACATGGTTGGAGAAGGTTGAGGTGGGATGTGCGGACTTAGTATTTGGAGCTCGAGTCTTGTGAAATGGATAAGCAAAGGAGGAAGAAGGTGTAGGTGAAAAGGTGGATCCTTATCCCTTATATAGACGGACGGCTATGCGCCCCCACCAACTGGTAAAACTCGCTTATTTCCCAAGCGCCCGTAATCAATGGCGCGGATGGGTTACCCACGTCCGTATTGATGAGAACCCCGGAATAAGGGGGCACGATCTATGCTTTGATAAGACGTGCCAAGGAAACCGCCTCGCTAAACACGCTGAGGTGGAACAGTAAAAAATGATTCATATAAAGGCCTAGCCGTGGTGTGATGTCACGCCGCGGAATGCGTCAGCAGATTTGTGCAAAAGTTATTCTCTCTACGGTGTTATGTGGAACTTGTTTTGCAGAGCCGGACACTATCCTTGTGTTCAAAACCTTCTATGTATTCGGAGGAGGAACCCGCCTTGCAATGCCGAAGACAATGTGCGCGGCGGACTCGTCGTCATTGAAGCCTGGTTCAGGGGCTACTGAGGGAGTCCCGGACTAGGGGGTGTCCGGATAGCCGGACTATCATCACGGCCGGACTCCAAGACTATGAAGATACAAGATTGAAGACTTCGCCCCGTGTCCGGATGGGACTTTCCTTGGCGTGGAAGGCAAGCTTGGCGTCACGGATATGTAGATCTTCTACCATTGTAACCGACTCATGTAACCCTAACCTATCCGGTGTCTATATAAACGGAGGGTTTTAGTCGAGAGGACTAACAACAATCATACCATAGGCTAGCTTCTAGGGTTTAGCCTCCTTGATCTTGTGGTAGATCTACTCTTGTACTACCCATATCATCAATATTAATCAAGCGGGAGTAGGGTATTACCTCCATCGAGAGGGCCCGAACTGGGTAAAACATCGTGTCCCTTGTCTCTGTTACCATCCGCCTAGACGCACATTCGGGACCCCTTACCCGAGATCCGCCAGTTTTGACACCGACAATGACCAATAGGGAACTGATGATATTTGAATCCAGCTCTCCCTTTGGGCTGGCTTATGATCGTATTTGAATCTGGCCGTTAAATATCATGATCACCAGGGGGCTTCCTGTTCAAACATAGGTCATATTCGAACCAAAGAGAACATAGCTGTCGATACCCTCTTGATTGGCACACTGCCAAAACCTACTAGGGGGGCTTCTTGATCGTATCCGATTCATAGCTCAACCCCTTTTGGGTCTGACGTGGATCGTATTCGAATCAACGTCATTAAACAACTCTCAAGGTCATTTGGGGGCTTCCTGTTCAAACATAGGTCGCATTCGAACCAAAGAGAACATAGCTGTCGATACCCTCTTGAACGGCAACGCCAAAGCCACTGGGGGCTATATGATCGTATTCGAATCTTAGCTTAACCCCTTTGGAACGGTTCTCTGATCGTATTCAAATCAGAAGCCTCTGAATCTTGTTTATAAAGTTCTTTACAATCACAATTTTTTGACTTTTTTATTATATTTGGAAGCATCTAATAAGTGGCTTCTATTTCGCCCGGTTTGGGCCTTGGTCAATAAATCGCCAGCATATGACGATCATTATACATTTGGAATTTTTTAGCTTCTAAAGATCGGGTTGTCACCCTTACTGTTCAGGTCACATAAATCGGCAGCGTAAATCAAAGGATCACAGATATGATGTTACGACTATATTTCAAAGATGTGGTTGCTAGCCGGCTTATCTATGATTTTTGATCATATTCCGGGTTATCTGTAAGATATATAACCCGACATGCGGTAAACCACCAAGGGACTTGTGATTTGTTTCTCTATGCAGGACAGCTAAAGAGCCCTTTTTAAACATAAGGCAAACAGATGATCAGCACAATATGGAGGAATATAAGATGGCGGCTTAAACAGTGTTGAGCACCAGACACGTGCGCGATGGCACGACAAAACCAAGTGTTTTTTCTACCCTATTACATGACTCCCCGAGTCCAAATGATGAAACATTGTTTTTTCAGCAAAGGCGTAAATATGAGCCGCCTGATGGATCAATTGCGATGTTGGCCTGATGCTTCTGGATCATCCCTTTCCGCTCCTCTATCTTGTTCCCTGTCCTAGAAGGTTGATGATGACCAGTCAATGCCATTCAAAGCTTCAAAT
This sequence comes from Aegilops longissima, assembly GCA_021605205.1. Classification (NCBI taxonomy): domain Eukaryota; kingdom Viridiplantae; phylum Streptophyta; class Magnoliopsida; order Poales; family Poaceae; genus Aegilops; species Aegilops longissima. Next base: position 491,337,068 of record CM038679.1, on the reverse strand, counting down.
TCAGCTTCATCATCAATTAATCCGGCCGGGTCAACTTCAGGGGCGAAGGTATGCTTACGAATTGGAGGGATCAGGCTGACCACTTCATAATGTGGCATTGGAATCCTCTGGTTTTCAGCATCATAACCCGGATGATATTTGGTAAGATCTGTGTCATTAGCAATCAGGGTGGCCACAGGGCGTATTTCCTTGACGCAAGTGGTGAAGTCCTCCTGTCCAAAAGGGGTGCCATCCTCTTTTAGGCTGGGATAGCCGATGGCGATGTCGGCCGGGTCTAGCTCCGGTAGCCATGCTTTGGCCTGGCTTAATGTAGTGACGGCTCCGGCTCTCGCAGAAGATCGCCCTAGTTCATTGAACCGCTGAGGTAGCATGGCAAGCCGCTTCAATACATCCGTCAAGAGGGTGGGGACTTCATTTGACAAAGCCACTGCAGCTAAGGCACGTTGGGACCCGATGTAGAGTTGTTCTACCAGTGTGTAAACCGCTTTCAATTTTACCAAAATGCTTTGATCAAGATTGGAACTCCTGGGGCCTGCATTACAAAGTCAGGTGAGTCGATGACAATTGATATACTTTTTGGAAAAGATTCAAATATCTAACACTTGCAGAGTAACTTACCAAAGATTGTTGAGACCATCTGAGATACATGGCGTTTTAAGCCGGATAACTCGGCGGTTGTTTCTGCAAGAGCCGCCTCAGTTTTCTCAGCCTGGTTGATCAAGGCAATCTTTTCATCAGCCCAGGCTTTCTTCTCTGCTTCAAAGTCCTTTTTCAGTTTCTCTTGTTCAGATACACTGATTCAAACTTGGAATTGGCTTTTTGGGTTTCAATCTCCTGTGCTTCCAGGCGATTCTTCAAGTCAGAAATCTCCTATTCAAATTGACTAATGGTGGCCTGTACAAATGCCGGGTTACAATCAGGATTGTCATAATGCAACATTAAGTCCCAATCTCCACAACCTAATTGGAGACCCCGACGCTTGCCCGGAGCTTTACACCACAATGATTGAGCTCCGAACACCACCAACCGACTAGGGCGCCCAAGCACCCAAGAGGAACAAGCTCAAGGGCACCAAGCACCCAAGAGTAATAAGCTTCTCAACTTGTAACTTCCACGTATCACCGTGGAGAACTCAAACCGATGCACAAATGGAATGGCAAGGGCACACAGAGTACCCAAGTCCTTCTCTCTCAAATCTCACCAAAGCAACTAATGCTAGGGAGGAAAGTAAGAGGAAGAACAAGAAGGAGAACACAAAGAACTCCAAGATCTAGATCCAAGGGGTTCCCCTCACATAGAGGAGAAAGTGATTGGTGGAAGTGTGGATCTAGATCTCCTCTCTCTTTTCCCTCAAAAACTAGTAAGAATCCATGGAGGGATTGAGAGTTAGCAAGCTCAAAGAAGGTCAACAATGGGGGCAAAAACGAGCTCAAGAGATGGGGGACCATTGGGGGAGAAGACCCCCTTAAATAGGTCCCCACGAATCTGCCCGTTATGTGCAAAAAACTGTAGGACCGGTACAACGGTGCACGAACCTGCACAACCGGCCAAAGCAGAGGAAAAACCAACCTGGGAAAAGCTCTAAGCGGTACAACAGCCTGGGGAACCGGTAGTACCGGTTAAACCGGTCAACAACCGCCCAAGAACCGCTCCAAAATAGAAACTAGTCCGGTGTTAGAGCGGTACATGGCCGGTACAACCTCCGGACGAATTCTGGAGCGGTACAACCGCTCCAAACACCGGTTTTACCGCTCAACCGGTACAACCTCTCTACGGGGCGGTACAACCTCTCTATGTAAAACAGGCAATATCAAAACAGCCACAACTTTCGCATACGAGCTCCGAATTCGATGAAACCAAGTTTGTTGGAAAGCTAGCAACAAGGGCTAACACAATCTTTATAGAAATATCAATAAGAAGCAAATGAGAAAAGGCCCATAAGAAAATGGTGAGAACCCTTCCTAGGATAAGACCGGTAAAACCTCCAACACCGAAAACATCATAGAAGACGCATGCGAACTCCGTTTTCGATGAACTCAAGCTTGTCATCAAGATGACCATAAGCTCTAAGACTCACAAAGAGAACCAAACAAGAACAAGGAAACATGATGCAAGGATGCAATGGTTTGAGCTCTCTACTAACAATACGATCAAGCTACTCACTTGAGAGCCCCCCTTGATAGTACGGCTATCGATCCTATAACCGGGTCTCCCAACTACCACCATGAGACCGGTAAAATAGAAAACCTATCAAGGGCAAACCTTTGCCTTGCACATGATCCACTTGAACTAGATGATGACGATCTTGTCCTCCTCAAGATGGACCACCTTTCTTGATTGCGTTGGGTCGAAGGAGACTAGATGATTGCTCCCCCATACTCCACTATGGGTGAGCCACTCTTCGACACATCTTCACAAGTCCATTGACACCACAATGGATGGCAAGCTTCAAGCACTTGATCTCTTCGTGATGCTCCACTTGAACTTGCACACGACAATCTTGATGACGATCACCACTTGATGTCATCCTTTCCATGGGTTGTATGATATCTTCCTCTTGACGCAAGCCCATGGACACGTACCTAACCCCACATAGACTCTCACATAGACCATGGGTTAGTACACAAAGTGCAATGGATAATGCTTACCATACCATGGGATCACTTGATCCCTCTCGGTACATCTTCTACACTTTGTGAGTTGATCAACTTGATTCACTCTTGACTTAGTCTTGATCAACCTTGAATCTTTCCAACTCTCTTCGTTTGGATGATGTCTTGAAGGTAAACATGAATGATCACACAATCTTCTTCTTCAAGACATGCTTGCAATAAGCTCAACACTCACATGACCAATCTTTGGATAATTCCTTAATAGCACCTTGGTCAACACATAAACTCCTTGAAACCAACACATGGACTTCAAGAAATGCCTATGGAAAAATCCTTCAAATATAACTCAATGCAACCATTAGTCCATAGAGAATGTCATCAATTACCAAAACCACACATGGGGGCACCGCATGTCCTTTCAATCTCCCCCATTTTGGTAATTGATGACAATCACTTTCAAGAGAGTTTATATAAGGAATTATGCATCACCATGCAATGCAACAACCAATAATGCATGCGTGTGAGATGCAAATGCTTAGGAACAAAACCAAAGCAAGGAGAAAACTCTGAAGACTTCTCCACAAAACTCTCTGAAACTTCTCCCCCATTGGCATCGATTGCCAAAATGGGCGAAAAGCTAAGAAGACCAATATAAAAGGTGTTCCTCCAAAAGTTGTGTATTTCTCAACAAGAGAGTGGAATGCCATACCCATATCCAAAGGTAATACTTGGAGGAAGACCAACTATATTGAGGCACCAAGATTGCAAAAGAATGATATGCCACAAAGACATAACAAAGAGAGAAACAAGCAATCAAGCAATCAAAAGATACCAATTGAAGCAAGCTATCAAAAGATACCAACTGAACCAATTAGACCAAAGATCCTACGAGCCACATGAAAAAGATATTATGATATGAGCATAGGATTGTTCTAAAGAAACTAGAGAAGCTTCCCATGATTTGTGCACATCAAGAATTTTTGTATTTGGATACAAAGTGCACAAAATAGGATCATAGCTCCCCCAAAGTCAACAGAAACTAACAACAAGTGCAAGAGAGCATATAGGAAACTAAGCCTAGCGCTTGCAACAAGCACATGGTTGAGCAACATTGTAAAAGAGGCAACTTAAGAATAGGCTCAACCAAAATGATGTGTGTGAGTCATGGCAAAGCACATGAGAAGACTAATATATGGATGAGCATAAGCATCAACATAGTCTCGAATGAATGAGATACACGGTGCAAAGCCTTTCATTCTCACACACAACTAGCAAATGGGTTCACAAGCTTACTAATAAGAAAATAGAGAACCTATGCTTGTGACAACCCGTGGTGAAGATAGACGATGAGAGGCTCATCAAGACGAGGGGTACCAATTAAGATGGAAAAAGCCTCGTAAATATAAGCAAGAGGAAAATAATCTTCACCACACAAGAGTGCAACAAGATGCAACGACAGAGGACACGCACTCAAGGCAAAAGCTTTCACGAAGCCACCAAAGAAATAACAAAAGAGAGACAAGGTGGACGTGGAAGAAAGGATATCATCTAGAGATGTAATTTCTCTCAAGTGTATAATGTTCTAGGTAGAAGAAATCATGATGATATATATCTACAAAGAAGGATGTACACCCGAAATAGTTACAACAAGAAGGAATAAGATATCCAAAAGGAAGTCATACATATACCAATAAGATATTTGCTTGAAAGCATAGCACTTGGCTAGATATGGTCTTATTGTATATAAATGAAGTCCAAACACACATCCATCAAAGGCATCACAACTAGCAACAAGAGATCATCGTTGGGATGCTTTGAGAAAGGAAACAAGTATCACAAGATATGAAATGAATATCATGCCAAGATGCAACCTACACAAGGTTGAATGCAAGAGGAGAAAGCATGAATAGATACTTGTTACCGAGATATCATTGGAAGGATGTAGTAGATACCAATTGAAGGTAGATAGTAGTTCATTGATCATCCTTGCTTGACTCCAATATGCACATGGTGACAACACCTTCCTTGTGAGTGAGCCGAGCATCCAATGCATCTCCAAATGTTCCTAGAAGAACAACACAAACTAAACGGTACCCAAACTCATCGGGACCAAATAGTTAGAAACACCAATACATAGGACAAACTCCACATAAATATGTGCATATAGATATGAAAATGAATTTCATGCACATCTCATCCAAATTGAGACTAGGTGGAGTTTCCCCTATATATTGAGTCAACGAAAGAAAGCAAGCCAAATAGAATACATTAAGTAAATATGCATGCTCAAAACTTTCAAGAACCGATACCAAAATACAAAGAAATGCCAAGTGAAAAGATACCAAATGGAGAAATCATCACTTGGAAGATATCATTAAAGATACATCAAGGAATGAGATGTCCATTGATACACACTAAACTAAAGATGTCAAACTCCCAAAGAGAGGATGGTTCCAAACAAACCAAGCTCTCAACAAAGTTTCATGATGGCACAAAGTACCAAAAGAAATGGCTTGCCTTCCACCAAAACACACTTGATAAGGATCACAAGAAGAGTGTTCTAAAGAAAATAGGATAGCTCCCCCACAAGTTGTGCATCATATAGGATTTGCATTTGAATACAAAATGTACAAGGTGGGATCACTACTTTCACTATATCTAGAAAACACTAGACAAGAACAAGAAATAAATAAGATCCACAAGTGGTAGGGAAGACACAGGGAGTTGACACAAACCTTGGCAAGAGAAAAGGCAAAGAAAAACAAAAACCAAAGTAAAGATGATCAACAAATTCTACCACACATAAGTGACTACCAATTGTCAAAAGACAAGAAGTATTTGGAAATAATTCCCGGTGGTAGATAACAAGGACATCCAACATCATCTTCACAACAAACACAAGCAAATTGCAACTTGTAGAGCTAACATGCCACCTAGGAACAAGATAATTTACAATATCAATTCTAGGTGACAATATCTCAAATGTACACATTTTCTAGGCTTGTAATATGCACTTAGCATATTACTCCCCCATTATGTGATACCAATAAGAACTTAACAAGAGGCAATAAGAGGATCCAACACGAGATAATCAATGGAATTTTTAGAATTTGAATTTCTCATGAGAGATATACCACCTAGCGACTAGATAATCTTATAATATCAATACTAGATGGTATTCCTCATGCACACACATTATAGGATTGTGAGGTGCACAAAGCACATCACTCCCCAAAATGGGATGTTCCATTGATCTCACACGAGCCAACTAGGATACAAACAAGAAGCAAAAAGGCTCAACATACGACGCACACGTACATGATGTGCAAACCAACACACACATACTTGATTGCTCAAGATAAGCAAGTTGAAGCATAAAATATACAAACACATGCAAGGAACAAAACCAAAACATGCAAGGGGGCAAGTAACTTTCAAGGTAAACAATTTAAGTACAAGTTACCGCAAGGAGGCACATTGGATATAAGATATAAACTTGATGATTCAATTGACTTGGGTTGAGACAATCACAGTGATGAAGTCCCCTTAATTCTTCATAAAGTATCCAAGTCTCCAAAGCCCTCCAACAACACCTATTGATCAAGTTTGAGCTAGTTGGTCCCCAACCAAGTTGGGTCCTAAGAGGTTAGTCACAATAGGCTTGGCTACCCAAATGGTTCTTTGCTTCAAACCACTTTGAGTACCAACAAACTTGGCAACCACATTGCCAACCTTATCCTTCCCAAGAGAATAGACATCATCAATAATAATTGGGTTGGATAAGATACCACTAGTGCATGAAGAAGCGAGGTGACCTTTCTCACGGCATAGGTAGCAACGTCTACTCTTCACTTTCTTCTCACTTGATTTCTCAACTTGAGAAGCATTAACTTGAGTCTTCTTGGGAAGAGGCCTTTCTTCAACTTGAGGTTGAGCATGTGATTGAACTTGTGCCCTCTTCCCTTGTTGCTTGACACTAATGGCCTTCTTCTTCAATGGGCAAGATCTAACATGATGCCCTTCTACTTTGCACTTGGAGCAAACAATCTTGGCCGAATTCTTGACTTGTTCTTGGCCCTTCCTTTTGTTCATCTTGGACTTCTTCTTCTTATTGGAGTTGAATCCAAGTCCACCTTTGTCATTGGGGGATTTTTGCACACTCAAGATATTGTTGAGTGTGGATTTCCCTTCATGACACTTTTCCAAGTCTTTCTTCAAAGAAGTGACTTGGGCCTTGAGCTCTTTGATTTCCTCTACACGGTTAGTCTCAACACAAGTACTAGAGGAAGTATAAGCTTCATCGTTAGAGCAACAAGGCAAGGAAAGCAATTCATCACAAGATGTACCAACATTGTGAGTAGATGAATTACAAGGACTAGCACATGGCAATATACTATTTTGACTAGAAGTAGTGCTAGTACCCACATGAGTCTCACTAGATGTTACCTTAGCAATCATGGCCTCATGAGCTATCTTTAGCACACTATGGGATACTAGAAGATCATCATGAGAGCTTGATAGCTTTTCATGACTTTCTTCCAATTTCCCATAATTGCTAGATAGCACCTCAAGTTGAGCCTGTAGCTCAACATTCTCCTTCAAGATGGATGCTTCACAAGTAATAGAATTAGTAGCACAAGCATCATCAGCTCTTTTAAATAAGAAGCTTCAAGTTGGGCATGAGACTCGGTGAGTTTGATGAGCTCACACTTGATGACCCTTGAGCCATTTTCGAGGTGCTCAAAATCCTCAAGGAGTCTAGCATGAGAAACTTCAAGCTTAGCATTTTTAGTTTTGAAATCGTTGGCCACCTCAAGAGCTCTATCATGAGATTCCCTCACTCTAGATAATTCTAGAGCAAAAGTCTCCTCAAGAGATTCGGAGGTGGTTTGTTCATGTTCAAGAGCTTGAGATAGCTCCGCGATCTCATCTGCGTAATCACGCCCATGAGCTTCCATTTTCTCAATGGTGGCCTCATGCTCCTCTAGATGAGATTCCAACTCCTCAATGTATTTCTTGCCATCAATCGCAATGGACATTATTTCCATGAAGTTGGAACGAGCAATTTTATTTTTATGAAGAGCTTTAAAAATCATTTCCCCCTTAGTTTTTAAGGAGGCAACATTATCATTCTCTTCATCATTATCCTCATCATCATTAGTATCAACATCATCATCAAGAGACATATTGGGGTACAAAGTAGGAGATACCTTTGACGCCTTAGCCATAAGGCAAAAATCAATAGATGATGGTGTAGGATCCCTTGAGGCACCATTAAACACCACATCTTGTTCCATGGAGTGTTGGGTTTCCTCTACATTGTTAGCACAACAATTCGAGGAAATAGATGCATTTTTATCATGGCAACAAGACATAGCAAGCATATCATCATGAGATTTAGTCAAGCAATTTCTACATGATATGCAAGGACTATCAACACAAGCATGTGAAACATTTGGAGTGTTCAAAGTGTTAAAGCCCAAAGAAGGAGCATTGCAATAATATAGTGATGAAGGATCATCCACAATAAGCATACTACCATCATTGCAATGACCAACACTACTCACCATATCATTACCTTGTGGCAAACCACATGTAGGTGAAGTAGAAAAAGTTGAGAAGACTATACGACCGGAGGTGGAGGGAGAACAATCATCCCCACAAATCTTGGACAAACCATATTTATCTTTAAGCTTCATACACAACTCATGAGCATCTCGGAACGGCATGAGTTGAAATATAACTACATTGCTCAAAGCATCAAAAAGCACATTAGAAGCTTGAGCATTGAGGTAAGAGTTTTTCTCATCCTCTAAAGATAATCTTTGGGGATCCTTTGGAGGGGAAAAACCCATATCTACAATCCGCTCTAAATTTGGGTCCATGACCCTAAAGAGATTAAGCATGCGAATTACCCAAACATCAAAATTTGTGCCATCGAAACTAACAGTGTCAGAGAAACCTAATCCTCTAGTCGACATCTTTACTCTCTAGGCGGTAAAGCCTAATAAAGAGAGACGAGGCTCTGATACCAACTGAAAGATCGAGGATGTCGCCTAGAGGGGGGGTGAATAGGCGTTTTAAAATAATTACGGTTTAGGCTTGAACAAATGCGGAATAAACCTAGCGGTTAATTTGTCAAGCACAAAACCTAAAACAACTAGGCTCACCTATGTGCACCAACAACTTATGCTAAGCAATATAAGCAACTATGTGATAGCAAGACATATGACAAAGAACAATATGGCTATCACAAAGTAAAGTGCATAAGTAAAGGGGCTCGGGTAAGAGATAACCGAGGCACGCAGAGACGACGATGTATCCCGAAGTTCACACCCTTGCGGATGCTAATCTCCGTTTGGAGCGGTGTGGAGGCACAATGCTCCCCAAGAAGCCACTAGGGCCATCGTAATCTCCTCACGCCCTCGCACAATGCAAGATGTCGTGAATCCACTAAGGGACCCTTGAGGGCGGTCACCGAACCCGTACAAATGGCGACCCTTGGGGGCGGTCACCGAACCCGTACACTTTGGCAACCCTTGGGGCGGTCACGGTGCCATCAAATTGCTCAGGCGATCTCCACAACCTAATTGGAGACCCCGACGCTTGCCCGGAGCTTTACACCACAATGATTGATCTCCGAACACCACCAACCGACTAGGGCGCCCAAGCACCCAAGAGGAACAAGCTCAAGGGCACCAAGCACCCAAGAGTAATAAGCTTCTCAACTTGTAACTTCCACGTATCACCGTGGAGAACTCAAAACGATGCACAAATGCAATGGCAAGGGCACACAGAGTACCCAAGTCCTTCTCTCTCAAATCCCACCAAAGCAACTAATGCTAGGGAGGAAAGTAAGAGGAAGAACAAGAAGGAGAACACAAAGAACTCCAAGATCTAGATCCACGGGGTTCCCCTCACATAGAGGAGAAAGTGATTGGTGGAAGTGTGGATCTAGATCTCCTCTCTCTTTTCCCTCAAAAACTAGCAAGAATCCATGGAGGGATTGAGAGTTAGCAAGCTCAAAGAAGGTCAACAATGGGGGCAAAAACGAGCTCAAGAGATGGGGGGCCATTGGGGGAGAAGACCCCCTTAAATAGGTCCCCACGAATCTGCCCGTCATGTGCAGAAAATTGTAGGACCGGTACAACCAGTGCACGAACCGGTACAACCGGCCAAAGCAGAGGAAAAACCAACCTGGGAAAAGCTCTAAGCGGTACAACAGCCTGGGGAACCGGTAGTACCGGTTAAACCGGTCAACAACCGCCCAAGAACCGCTCCAAAATAGAAACTAGTCCGGTGGTAGAGCGGTACATGGCCGGTACAACCTCCGGACCAATTCTCGAGCGGTACAACCGCTCAAACACCGGTTGTACCGGTCAACCGAGTACAACCTCTCTACGGGCGGTACAACCTCTCTATGTAAAACAGGCAATATCAAAACAGCCACAACTTTCGCATCACGAGCTCGAATTCGATGAAACCAAGTTTGTTGGAAAGCTAGCAACAAGGGCTAACACAATCTTGATAGAAATATCAATAAGAAGCAAATGAGAAAAGGCCCATAAGAAAATGTTGAGAACCCTTCCTAGGATAAGACCGGTAAAACCTCCAACACCGAAAACATCATAGAAGACGCATGCGAACTCCGTTTTCGATGAACTCAAGATTGTCATCAAGATGACCATAAGCTCTAAGACTCACAAAGAGAACCAAACAAGAACAAGGAAACATGATGCAAGGATGCAATGGTTTGAGCTCTCTACTAACGATACGATCAAGCTACTCACTTGAGAGCCCCCCTTGATAGTACGGCTATCGATCCTATAACCCGGTCTCCCAACTACCACCATGAGACCGGTAAAATAGAAAACCTATCAAGGGCAAACCTTTGCCTTGCACATGATCCACTTGAACTAGATGATGACGATCTTGTCCTCCTCAAGATGGACCACCTTTCTTGATTGCGTTGGGTCGAAGGAGACTAGATGATTGCTCCCCCATACTCCACTATGGGTGAGCCACTCTTCGACACATCTTCACAAGTCCATTGACACCACAATGGATGGCAAGCTTCAAGCACTTGATCTCTTCGTGATGCTCCACTTGAACTTGCACACGGCAATCTTGATGACGATCACCACTTGATGTCATCCTTTCCATGGGTTGTATGATATCTTCCTCTTGACGCAAGCCCATGGACACGTACCTAACCCACATAGACTCTCACATAGACCATGGGTCAGTACACAAAGTGCAATGGATAATGCTTACCATACCATGGGATCACTTGATCCCTCTCGGTACATCTTCTACGCTTTGTGAGTTGATCAACTTGATTCACTCTTGACTTAGTCTTGATCAACCTTGAATCTTTCCAACTCTCTTCGTTTGGATGATGTCTTGAAGGTAAACATGAATGATCACACAATCTTCTTCTTCAAGACATGCTTGCAATAAGCTCAAAACTCACATGACCAATCTTTGGATAATTCCTTAATAGCACCTTGGTCAACACATAAACTCCTTGAAACCAACACATGGACTTCAAGAAATGCCTATGGACAAATCCTTCAAATATAACTCAATGCAACCATTAGTCCATAGAGAATGTCATCAATTACCAAAACCACACATGGGGGCACCGCATGTCCTTTCACAGGGCAAGAGTTATACCTCAGATTTTTGGTGTATCTGCTTTACCATGTCAATTTCCATGTCACGGCTGTTGTGCACTTGGTTTATATAGCCAGAGATGATTTCTCCAATACTCAGATGAGTATAATCAGTGACATCCGGCTTAGCCCTGCGGCGTCCCAGAAGTTCTTTTTGGCGGAGCACTTGGCTAGCACGGTGGGTCTCCCCGGCTCAACAAAGGCAGTCTTGATAATTCAATATCCGGGTCATATGCCTTGGCCGGGCTAGGGACCTCTGGGTTCTCAGAACCATCAATGGCTTGCTCGACAGGCGGGTCAGCAGTAGGCGTTGGAATATCGTGGGCTGGTTCACGCGGCGGCTCATGAACGGAGGTGTCAGGAGTAGCTGTTCTGAGCTCTGGTTCATTTAAGATCGCTTCTTCGGTCGTCTTGTTCTTCTTCGCCCTTTTGCTGGGCTTTGCTTGACCACTGCATAAAATCAAAAGGTCAGTAAAAATACAACAAGTTGAATTAAGCACAGATTAAGCAGGTTATCATTACCCTGGAGCGGTCCTAAAAGTCGGCAAATTGGACTGCATTGATTCGCCAGAGGAAGGTGAAGTTCCCTGATAGTTTGAGTCAGAAGAATTGAGCGGTTGACGAGTGAAATCCGCCAAAGGATAAAAAGAATGTAAATCGGAGATGACCTCAGTCCATCATTTTCTTATTACATCGGGTAAGCAGGAGGGAGTTCCGCATCTTTACTGGTCCGGGTCTACCTCCGGCTCTCATGAATCTGTCGCTTCAAAAGAAATTGAGGATCTTGGTAAACTAAAGGATGTGAAAATCTTAATTTTCGGGTTACTCTTCGGACTTTCTATCTTGGCAAAGGCTCGGAGTCGGAGGAAATTATAATTACGTCTTCAACTGCTGCATGACTCGCTCCTGTATCCTCTTGATGATAATCGGTGTCAATAAGATGGTTAAAAAAGGAGCCTAAAGAGTCAAGAGCTACCTCTAACTCGGAGGTATCTTCCAAATGAAGCATATCTGAGGCGCTAGGCTTGTTCCCCTTCTTCCGGGCACCGGCTTTCCTTGCGGCTTTCTTGGTCTTTATGGCTTTCTTTGTAGCTTCATGGTCATACTTGACCTTCCAAAATTCGTCATCAGCCTGTGAATTACAACAAAGGTTTTTTGAGTAAAGACGAAATTGTCAAGGTTGAAGGTAAAAATGCTCAAGTCAATGACTTACGCTGGAGCCGGGTTAGCTTTGCAGAAAGGACTTAAACCTACTTTCCCACAATCTGCCAGGCTCTCATTCAGAAGAGACTTGGTCATATCATCAACAACGTCTTCAAGTAAGTCGTCAGGGTTGTGCCGCAGAGGATCATTCTTTTGGCCTGTGTAATCGCACATCAAGCCTGGGCGGCGGCTCAAAGGAATAACCCGCCAGGCAAGCCAAACCTGGACCAGCTCAATGCCATTTAAGCCATTCCCCAGAAGAGCCTTGACCTTACTCATGGTGGGGGCAAGTGTTTGACGTTCAACCAGAGACAGTTTATCTGGCAAAGGGTGAGTGGACTCAAGGCGCAGGGCGCGAAAGCCGGGCAGAGGGTTCTCATTAGCCAGAGAAGTATCTTGGCATAGAACCACGTCTGGTTCCAATCTTTAGGGTGATTAGGCGGTTCGGCATACGGAAAGAGATAGTCTCTCCGTCATTGGATTGAGATTCCGCCAAGTTCCAAGCTGGGCCCATTGGCACGTTCATTCTGACGATTCAGATAAAATAACTCTCCAAAGAGTAGCAAGCTGGGTTCTTCTCCAAGGTACACCTCACAGAACACTTGAAAATTGCAAATATTTGACACGGAATTGGGTCCGATGTCTTGAGGTCGCAGGTCAAAAAAGTGCAAGACGTCTCTGAAAAACTTTGAGTCGGGTGGAGAAAAGCCCCGATTCATGTGATTAGTAAAGACGATAACTTCCCCTTCCTTGGGTTGAGGTTTTTATTCTGTCGAATTAGGAGCACGATAGGACATGACTTCCTTCTTCGGCAGATAACCAGTCTTCACAAACTCATTAAAGGTGTTATCTGTGACGATGGATCTAACCCAGTTGCATGTAACGGGTGCTTTGGGAGCCTTGGGCGGCATTATGGAGATGGAAGCCTATGACAAAATAAAAATTTTCCGACTCAGATTTAAGCCGGAGAAAAATATTTCAATTCATATTCAAGATGGCGCCTTACGAAGGGGCCTAATGACATATGGCTAATTATATCAGATTATTCAAGCCACCATGGGCATCATAAGCAGTTAAGTTATTTAAACCACCATGAGTGGTCGGGATTATTGATTGAGCATTGCCTTTTTAAGTCAGCGATAAGAGTCGCCATGGCTGAGTGGATCTAATAGATAAAGTTTTTGCCTAAGTGTCGCACAAACAAGTTTCGCAGGTTGCAGCTGTTATTTTGGATCAAACGGTCGTTCAGAAAAGAAAATATTCTAGACCTAAAAGCTGGTACATACGAGTTCGTGAGTTCTAATGAGGCCTCTGTAGAAAGAAAAGGGATCTGCTAGTGTCAAAAATGGACATAAAACGATTACCACAGGAGTATATGTTGCCTTTTAAATAAGAAGAGGTCGCGGTGGAGGAACTCTGAAGAAACTGTGATGAACAGCAAAAAACGCAGAGGAACTTGCAAACCCTAAATGCGGATCTGGGGTGCGGGACGACAAGAACTTACAGATGCAGATCTACTGTGGAGGGTCGCCGCCCTTCTCTGATCGATTCAGGTTGATGCAGCAGCCAAGATCGACGAAAACGAGGTGCTCTGCGGCGGCGGCGGAGCTCGAGTGGTAGTGGAGTAGCGAGAGGAAGAAGATGACGAAAGGGGGAGAATGAAGAAAGACCGAAGGTCATGCCTATTTATAAAGGAAGACTGATAAAGCGGGCGCGAAAAATGAGGAGGCTAAACATGGTTATCCAGCTACTCAGACGCCTCGATTTTCGAGATGGTCATTAAGATAAAGATCCGTTGTGATATGACGGAATAAAATATGAATTTAATAGAAGATGACGTCATGGCGGGTTATCATGAATCCAGAAGATGATGTCATGGCGGGTTATAACTTTTGCACAGACAGAAGACAGAAGACTTTTTCTCAAGGTATTGAAGATTGACATGAACCAGTTCAAATCAATCTGGGGCCTAATGTTGGGGATATACCTACTAGTGTAACCCGCCCAGGAGGGGCCGGGTTACGCTATGACGATTTATCATATGAAGCCCAATATCAAGCTTGAAGATGGCGGTTCAGTTAAGGGCCCAAAGCTCGCAGGCGACTTAAGGCCCGTAGTGATAAACCGCCATAATGGCATGACTTGTATTGTAAGGCAAGATTAACTAGTCAACGAGCCGGACACTGTTTATGAGCCAGTCGGGACTCTGTAGGCCGCGGGGCATCAACCCGTGTATATAAGGGGACGACCCGCCGGCGGCTTAGGGCAAGTAACATCAGATCAAGAGCCGGGCATAGCTGATTCGCTCCCTGGTCATCGAAACCCTAGTAATTCCACCTCAACTGGATTAGGCTTTTACCTTCACCGCAAGGGGCTGAACCAGTATAAACCCTCGTGTCCTTTATCCTGTTTTAACCCCTTTAAGTTTCCTAGTTGCGATGGCTCCATGACTAAGTCCTTTCACGAGGACATCTGCCGTGACAATTCCACGACACCACCGCTGATGGATACTTCTACTTGGAGACCGCTGACGACCAGGAGTAGTTAGGAGGTCCAAGGCAGGAGGCCTTGCCTCTTCGATCATTGTTGCTTTTGTGTTTGCCTTCTTAAGGCAGTCTTGTCTAACTTATGTCTGTACTCAGATATTGTTGCTTCCGCTGACTCTTGTGTATCGAGCTATGTATTCGAGCCCTCGAGGCCCCTGGCTTGTAATATAAAGCTTGTTTTATTTTAATTTGTGTCTAGAGTTGTGTTGTGATATCTTCCCGTGAGTCCCTGATCTTGGTCGTACACATTTACGTGTATGATTAGTGTACGATCGAATCGGGGGCGTCACACGATTGTAGTACTTAGACATTCTGAGCAGATGCTCACTGGTTGAGTTATTCTCCTCCATCTTGTAGGCAAAGTACTTGTCAGAGGTCTCATACCTCTCGACTCGGGCATGAGTCTGAAATACCAATTTTAGCTCCTGGAACTGTTGGGGAACGTAGTAATTTCAAAAAATTTCCTACGCACACGCAAGATCATGGTGATGGCATAGCAAGAGGGGAGAGTATTGTCCACGCCCTCGAGACCGAAGCGAAGCGTTATGACAACGCGGTTGATGTAGTTATGCGTCTTCACAATTCGACCGATCCAAGTACCGAACGTCGGCACCTCCGAGTTCAGACACGTTCAGCTCGATGGCGATCCCGGACTCGATCCAGCAAAGTGTCGGGATGAGTTCCGTCAAGACAATGGCGTGGTGAGCGATGATGATGCTCTACATCAAGCAGGCTTCGCCTAAACTCCATGACGATACAACCGAGGTGGAATATGGTGGAGGGGGTCACCGCACACGGCTAAGGAACGATCCGTAGATCAACTTGTGTGTAATGGGGTGCCCCCTTGCCCCCGTATATAAAGGAGCAAGGGGGGAGGAGGCCGGCCCTAGGAGGGGGCGCGCCAAGTGTGGAGTCCTACTAGGACTCCCTAGTCCTAGTAGGATTCCACCTCCCTTGTTGGAATAGGAGAAGGGGAAAGAGGGGGAGAGGAAGAAGGAAAGGGGGACTGCGCCCCTTGTCCAATTCGGACAGAGGGGGGCGCAGGCCTCCTTCCTTTGGCCTCTCTCCTCTATTCCCTCACGCCCAATAAGGCCCATATACTCCCGGCGAATTCCGTAACTCTCCCGGTACTCGAAAAATACCGAATCACTCGGAACCTTTCCGAACTCGAATATAGTCGTCAATATATCGATCTTTACGTCTTAACCATTTCGAGACTCCTCGTCATGTCCCCGATCTCATCGGGACTCGAACTCCTTGGTACATCAAAACTCATAAACTCATAATATAACTATCATCGTAACGTTAAGCGTGCGGACCCTACGGGTTCGAGAACTATGTAGACATGACCTAGAACTGTTTCCGGTCAATAACCAATAGTGGAACCTGGATGTTCATATTGGCTCCTACATATTCTACGAAGATCTTTATCGGTCAAACCGCATAACAACATACGTTGTTCCCTTTGTCATCGGTATGTTACTTGCCCGAGATTCGATCGTCGGTATCCAATACCTAGTTCAATCTCGTTACCGGCAAGTCTCTTTACTCGTTCTGTAATACATCATTACGTAACTAACTCATTGGTTACATTGCTTGCAAGGCTTAAGTGATGTGTATTACCGAGAGGGCCAGAGATACCTCTCCGACAATCGGAGTGACAAAACCTAATCTCGAATTACGCCAATCCAACATGTACCTTTGGAGACACTTGTAGAGCACCTTTATAATCACCCAGTTACGTTGTGACGTTTGGTAGCACACAAAGTGTTCCTCCCAGTAAACGGAGTTGCATAATCTCATAGTCATAGGAACATGTATAAGTCATGAAGAAAGCAATAGCAACATACTAAACGATCGGGGTGCTAAGCTAACGGAATGGGTCATGTCAATCAGATCATTCAACTAATGATGTGATCCCGTTAATCAAATAACAACTCTTTTGTCTATGGTTAGGTAACATAACCATCTTTGATTAACAAGCTAGTCAAGTAGAGGCATACTAGTGACACTGCTTGTCTATATATTCACACATGTATTATGTTTCGGTTAATACAATTCTAGCATGAATAATAAACATTTATCATGATATAAGGAAATAAATAATAACTTTATTATTGCCTCTAGGGCATATTTCTTTCGATCTCCCACTTGCACTAGAGTCAATAATCTAGATCACATCACCATGTGATTAACATCGATAGTTCACATCATCATGTGATTAACACCCATAGTTCACATCGCCATGTGACCAACACCCAAAGGGTTTACTAGATTTAGTAATCTAGTTCACATCGCTATGTGATTAACACCCAAAGAGTACTAAGGTGTGATCATGTTTTGCTTGTGAGAGAATCTTAGTCAACGGGTCTTTCACATTCAGATCCGTTATGTATTTTGCAATTTTCTATGTCTACAATGCTCTTGCGGAGCTACTTTAGCTAATTGCTCCACTTTCAATATGTATCTAGATCGAGACTTAGAGTCATCCGGATCGGTGTCAAAACTTGCATCGACGTAACCCTTTACGCATTTAACCTTTTTCACTTCCATAATCGAGAAACATATCCTTATTCCACTCGGGATAATTTTGACCGCTGTCCGATGATCTACTCCTAGATCACTATTGTACTCCTTGCCAAACTCAGTGTAGGGTATACAATAGATCTGGTACACAGCATGGCATACTTTATAGAACCTATGGCCAAGGCATAGGGAATGACTTTCATTCTCTTTCTATCTTCTGCCGTGGTCGGGTTTTGAGTCTTACTCAATTTCACACCTTGTAACACAGGCAAGAACTCTTTCTTTGACTGCTCCATTTTGAACTACTTCAAAATCTTGTCAAGGTATGTACTCATTGAAAAAACTTATCAAGCGCCTTGATCTATCTCTATAGATCTTGATGCTCAATATGTAAGCAGCTTCACCGAGGTCTTTCTTTGAAAAACTCCTTTTAAACACTCCTTTATGCTTTGCGAGAATAATTCTACATTATTTCCGATCTACAATATGTCATTCACATATACTTATCGGAAATCTTGTAGTGCTCCCACTCACTTTCTAGTAAATACAGGCTTCACGCAAGTCTCAGATAAAACTATATGCTTTGATCAACTTATCAAAGCGTATATTCCAACTCCGAGATGCTTGCACCGGTCCATAGATGGATCATTTGGAGCTTGCGTATTTTGTCAACACCTTTAGGATTGACAAAACCTTCGGTTGCATCATATACAACTGTTCTTTAAATCCATTAAGGAATGTAGTTTTGTTTATCCATTTGCCGATTTCATAAAATGCGGCAATTGCTAACATGATTTGGACAGACTTAAGCATCGCCACGAGTGAGAAAATTTCATCGTAGTCAACACCTTGAACTTTGTCAAGAACCTTTTTCGACAAGTCTAGCTTTGTAGATAGTAACACTACTATCAACGTCCGTCTTCCTCTTGAAGATCCATTTATTTTCTATGGTTTGCCGATCATCGGGCAAATCCATCAAAGTCCATACTTTGTTCTCATACATGGATCATATCTCAGATTTCATGGCCTCAAACCATTTTGCGAAATCTGGGCTCATCATCGCTTCCTCATAGTTCGTAGGTTCATCATGGTCAAGTAACATGACCTCCAGAATGGGATTACCGTACCACTCTGGTGCAGATCTCACTCTGGTTGACCTACGAGGCTCGGTAGTAACTTGATCTGAAGTTACATGATCATCATCATTAGCTTCCTCACTAATTGGTGTAGTAGTCACAGGAACAGATTTCGTGATGAACTACTTTCCAATAAGGAGAAGGTACAATTACCTTATCAAGTTCTACTTTCCTCCCACTCACTTCTTTCGAGAGAAGCTCCTTCTCCGAAAGGATCCATTCTCAAGAACGAATGTCTTGTCTTGGATCTGTGATAGAAGGTGTACCCAACAGTCTCCTTTGGGTATCCTATGAGGACGCATTTCTTCGATTTGGGTTTGAGCTTATCTGGATGAAACTTTTTCACATAAGCATCACAACCCCAAACTTTAAGAAACGACAACTTTGGTTTCTTGCTAAACCACAGTTCATATAGTGTCGTCTCAACGGATTTAGATGGTGCCCTATTTAACGTGAATGCAGTTGTCTCTAATGCATGATCCCAAAATGATATTGGTAAATCGGTAATGAACACCATAGATTGTACTATATCCAATAAAGTACGGTTATGACGTTCGGACACACCATTATGATGTGGTGTTCCAGGTGGCATGAATTTGTGAAACTATTCCACATTGTTTTAATTGAAGACCAAACTCGTAACTCAAATATTTGTCTCCGCGATCAGATCGTAGAAACCTTATTTTCTTGTCACGATGATTTTCCACTTCACTCTGAAATTCTTTGAACTTTTCAAATATTTCAGACTTATGTTTCATCAAGTAGATATACCCATATCTGCTCAAATCATCTGTGAAGGTCGAAAATAATGATACCCGCCATGAGCCTCAACACTCATCGGATCGCATACATCGGTATGTATTATTTCCAATAAGTTTGTTGCTCGCTCCATTGTTCAAGAATGGAGTTTTAGTCATCTCGCCCAAAGGCACGGTTCGCAAGCATCAAATGATTCATAACCAAGTGATTCCGAAAATCCATCTTTATGGAGTTTCTTCATGCGCTTTACACCGATATGACCCGAACGGCAGTGCCATAAATAAGTTGCACTATCATTATTAACTTTGCATCTTTTGGCATCAATATTATGAATATGTGTATCACTACGATCGAGATCCAACAAACTATTTTTATTGGGTGTATGACCATCGAAGGTCTTATTCATGTAAACAGAATAACAATTTTTCTCTAACTTTAAATGAATAACCATATCGCAATAAACATGATCAAATCATATTCATGCTTAACGCAAACACCAAATAACATTTATTTAGGTTCAATCACTAATCCCGAAAGTATAGGGAGTGTGCGATGATGATCATATCAATCTTGAAACTACTTTCAACACACATCGTCACTTCACCCTTAACTAGTTTCATTTATTACGCAACTCCGTTTGAGTTACTACTCTTACCAACTGAACCAGTACCAAATACCGAGGGGTTGCTATAAACACTAGTAAAGTACACATCAATAACATGTATATCAAATATACCTTTGTTCACCTTGCCATCCTTCTTATCCGCCAAATACTTGGGGTAGTTACGCTTCGATGACCAGTCCCTTTGCAAGAGAAGCACTTAGTCTCGTGCTTAGGTCCAGACTTGGGCTTCTTCACTTGAGCAACAACTTGCTTGCCGTTCTTCTTGAAGTTCCCTTCTATCCCTTTGCCCTTTTCTTGAAACTAGTGGTCTTGTTAACCATCAACACTTGATGTTCTTTCTTGATTTCTACCTTCATCGATTTCATCATCATGAAAAACTCGGGAATCATTTTCATCATCCCTTGCATACTATAGTTCATCACGAAGTTCTAATAACTTGGTGATGGTGACTAGAGAATTTCATCAATCACTATCTTATCTGGAAGATTAACTCCCACTTGATTCAAGCGATTGTAGTACCTGCACAATCGAGCACATGCTCACTAGTTGAGCGATTCTCCTCCATCTTTTAGCTATAGAACTTGTTGCGACTTCATATCTCTCAACTCGGGTATTTGCTTGAAATATTAACTTCAATTCCTGCAACATCTCATATGGTCCATGACGTTCAAAATGTCTTTGAAGTCCCGATTCTAAGCCGTTAAGCATGGTGCACTAAACTATCAAGTAGTCATCATATTGAGCTAGCCAAACGTTCATAACGCCGCGATCCGCTCCCGCAATAGGTCATCACCTAGCGGTGCATTAAGGACATAATTCTTACGTGCAGCAATGAGGATAAACCTCGGATCACGGATCCAATCCGCATCATTGCTACTAACATCTTTCAACACAATTTTCTCTAGGAACATATCAAAATAAACATATGAAAGCAACAAACATAGGGAAGCAAACAACGCGAGCTATTGATCTACAACATAATTTGCAAAATACTACCAGGACTAAGTTCATGATAAATTTAAGTTCAATTAATCATATTACTAAAGAACTCCCACTTAGATAGACATCTCTCTAGTCATCTATGTGATCACGTGATCCAAATCAACTAAACCATAACCGATCATCACGTGAGATGGAGTAGTTTTCAATGGTGAACATCACTATGGTGATCATATCTACTATATGATTCACGCTCAACCTTTCGGTCTCCGTGTTCCGAGGCCATATCTGCATATGCTAGGCTCGTCAAGTTTAACCTGAGTATTCTGCGTGTGCAAAATTGGCTTGCACCCGTTGTAGATGGACGTAGAGCTTATCACACCCGATCATCACGTGGTGTCTTGGCACTACGAACTTTGGCAACGGTGCATACTCAGGGAGAACACTTCTTGATAATTTTCAGTGAGAGATCATCTTAAAATGCTACCGTCAATCAAAGCAAGATAAGATGCATAAAGGATAAACATCACATGCAATCAATATAAGTGATATGATATGGCCATCATCATCTTGTGCTTGTGATCTCCATCTCCGAAGCACCGTCTGATCACCATCGTCACCGGCGCAACACCTTGATCTCCATCGTAGCATCGTTGTCGTCTCGCCAACTATTGCTTCTACGACTATCGCTACCGCTTAGTGATAAAGTAAAGCAATTATTTGCATTTCATACAATAAAGTGACAACCATATGGCTCTCGCGATTGTCGATAACCGGTTACAAAACATGATCATCTCATACAATAAAACATAGCATCACGTCTTGACCATATCACATCACAACATGCCTGCAAAAACAAGTTAGACGTCCTCTACTTTGTTGTTGCAAATTTTACGTGGCTGCTACGGGCTTAGCAAGAACCGTTCTTACCTACGCATCAAAACCACAACGATAGTTTGTCAAGTTGGTGCTGTTTTAACCTTCGCAAGGACCGGGCGTAGCCACACTTTCAGTTCAAATAAAGTGAGAGAGACAGACACCCGCCAATCACCTTTAAGCAACGAGTGCTCGCGGTGCGGTGAAACCAGTCTCGCGTAAGCGTCGCGTAATGTCGGTCCGGCCGCTTCATCTCACAATACCGCCGAACCAAAGTATGACATCTTTGGTAAGCGGTATGACTTGTATCGCGCACAACTCACTTGTGTTCTACTCGTGCATATAACATCAACGCATAAAACCAGGCTCGGATGCCATTGTTGGGGAACGTAGTAATTTCAAAAAATTCCACGCACACGCAAGATCATGGTGATGGCATAGCAACGAGAGGGAGAGTATTGTCCACGCCCTCGTGAGACCGTAAGCGGAAACGTTATGACAACGCGGTTGATGTAGTCGACGTCTTCACGATCCGACCGATCCAAGTACCGAGCGACGGCACCTCCGAGTTCAGCACACGTTCAGCTCGATGGCGATCCCGGACTCCGATCCAAAGAAAGTGTCGGGATGAGTTCGTCGACAAGACGACGGCATGGTGGCGATGATGATGCTCTCTCGCGCGAGGGCTTCGCCTAAACTCCATGACGATACGACCGAGGTGGAATATGGTGGAGGGGGCACCGCACACGGCTAAGGAACGATCCGTAGATCAACTTGTGTGTCATGGGGTGCCCCTTGCCCCGTATATAAAGGAGCAAGGGGAGGAGGCCGGCCCTAGGAGGGGCGCCAGTGTGGAGTCCTACTAGGACTCCCTAGTCCTAGTAGGATTCCACCTCCCTTGTTGGAATAGGAGAAGGGGAAGAGGGGAGAGGAAGAAGGAAGGGGCTGCGCCTTGTCCAGTCGGACCGGAGGGGGCGCAGGCCTCCTTCCTTTGGCCTCTCTCCTCTATTCCCGTATGGCCCAATAAGGCCCATATACTCCCGGCGAATTCCGTAACTCTCCGGTATTCGAAAAATACCGAATCACTCGGAACCTTTCCGAACTCGAATATAGTCGTCCAATATATCGATCTTTACGTCTCGGCCATTTCGAGACTCCTCGTCATGTCCCCGATCTCATCCGGGACTCGAACTCCTTCGTACATCAAAACTCATAAACTCATAATATAACTATCATCGTAACGTTAAGCGTGCGGACCCTACGGGTTCGAGAACTATGTAGACATGACCTAGAACTGTTTCCGGTCAATAACCAATAGTGGAACCTGGATGTTCATATTGGCTCCTACATATTCTACGAAGATCTTTATCGGTCAAACCGCATAACAACATCGTTGTTCCTTTGTCATCGGTATGTTACTTGCCTGAGATTCGATCGTCGGTATCCAATACCTAGTTCAATCTCGTTACCGGCAAGTCTCTTTACTCGTTCCGTAATACATCATTCCGTAACTAACTCATTGGTTACATTGCTTGCAAGGCTTAAGTGATGTGTATTATCGAGAGGGCCCAGAGATACCTCTCCGACAATCGGAGTGACAAAACCTAATCTCGAATTACGCCAATCCAACATGTACCTTTGGAGACACTTGTAGAGCACCTTTATAATCACCCAGTTACGTTGTGACATTTGGTAGCACACAAAGTGTTCCTCCGGTAAATGGGAGTTGCAGAATCTCATAGTCATAGGAACATGTATAAGTCATGAAGAAAGCAATAGCAACATACTAAACGATCGGGTGCTAAGCTAATGGAATGGGTCATGTCAATCAGATCATTCAACTAATGATGTGATCCCGTTAATCAAATAACAACTCTTTTGTATATGGTTAGGAAACATAACCATCTTTGATTAACAAGCTAGTCAAGTAGAGGCATACTAGTGACACTCTGTTTGTCTATATATTCACACATGTATTATGTTTCCGGTTAATACAATTCTAGCATGAATAATAAACATTTATCATGATATAAGGAAATAAATAATAACTTTATTATTGCCTCTAGGGCATATTTCCTTCAGGAACATCTCATATGCTCTGTGGCGTTTCAAAACATTTTTGAAGTCCCGATTCTAAGCTGTAAAGCATGGTGCACTAAACTATCAAGTAGTCATCATACCGAGCTTTTGAAACGTTCATAACGTTTGCATCTGCTCTTGCAATAGTTCTGTCACCTAGCGGTGCATCAAGGACATAATTCTTGTGTGCAGCAATGAGGATAATCCTCAGATCACGGACCTAGTCCGCATCATTGCTACTATCATATTTCAACTTATTTTTCTCTAGGAACATATCAAAAATAAAACAGGGAAGCTACACGCGAGCTATTGATCTACAACATAGATATGTAAATACTATCAGGACTAAGTTCATGATAAATTAAGTTCAATTAATCATATTACTTAAGAACTCCCACTTAGATAGACATCCCTCGGGTCATCTAAATGATCACGTGATCCATATCAACTAAACAATGTCCGATCATCACGTGAGATGGAGTAGTTTTCAATGGTGAACATCACTATGTTGATCATATCTACTATATGATTCACGTTCGATCTTTCGATCTCAGTGTTCCGAGGCCATATCTGCATATGCTAGGCTCGTCAAGTTTAACCCGAGTATTCTGCGTGTGCAAAACTGGCTTGCACCCGTTGTATGTGAACGTAGAGCTTATCACACCCGATCATCACGTGGTGTCTCGGCACGACGAACTGTAGCAACGGTGCATACTCAGGGAGAACACTTATACCTTGAAATTTAGTGAGGGATCATCTTATAGTGCTACTGCCGTACTAAGAAAAATAAGATGCATAAAAGATAAACATCACATGCAATCAAAAAAAGTGATATGATATGGCCATTATCATCTTGTGCCTTTGATCTCCATCTCCAAAACACTGTCATGATCACCATCGTCGCCGGCTTGACACCTTGATCTCCGTCGAAGCATCGTTGTCGTCTCACCAACTATTTGCATTTCATACAATAAAGTGACAACCATAAGGCTCCTGCCAGTTGCCGATAACTTTTACAAAACATGATCATCTCATAAAACAATTTATATCTCATCACGTCTTGACCATATCACATCACAGCAAGCCCTTCAAAAACAAGTTAGACGTCCTCTACTTTGTTGTTGCAAGTTTTACGTGGCTGCTACGGGCTTCTAGCAAGAACCGTTCTTACCTACGCATCAAAACCACAACGATTTTTCGTCAAGTGTGTTGTTTTAACCTTCAACAAGGACCGGGCGTAGTCAAACTCGATTCAACTAAAGTTGGAGAAACAGACACCCGCTAGCCACCTGTGTGCGAAGCACGTCAGTAGAACCAGTCTCATGAACGCGGTATGTAATGTCGGTCCGGGCCGCTTCATCCAACAATACCGCCGAATCAAAGTAAGACGTTGCTGGTAAGTAGTATGACTATTATCGCCCACAACTCATTGTGTTCTACTCATGCATATAACATCTACACATAGACCTGGCTAGGATGCCACTGTTGGGGAACGCAATATTTCAAAAAAATTCCTACGATCACGCAAGATCTATCTAGGAGATGCATAGCAACGAGAGGGGAGAGTGTGTCTACGTACCCTCGTAGACCAAAAGCGGAAGCGTTTATCAACACAGTTGATGTAGTCGTACACCTTCACGGTCCTTCCCGATCAAGTACAGAACGTACGGCACCTCTGCGTTCAGCACACCTTCAGCTCGATGACGTCCTCGCCTTCTTGATCCAGCAAGAGGGGAAGCAGTAAATGAGTTCCGGCAGCACGACGGGGTGGTGATGGTGTTGGTGAAGAACAATCTCCGCAGGGCTTCACCTAAGCACTACGAAAACTATGACGGAGGATAAACTAGAGGGGACGGGGTTGCCGGCACATGACTTGGTGTTTCTTGATGTGTCTTGGGTGCTAGCCCTGCCCCTCTATTTATATGTTGAGCCTTGGGGTCAAAACTTGGAGTAAAAGCCTACACAAAGTTGTTTTCACCCGAAAGGCAAGAGTCCTTCTCGGACTCGGGGCGACGCCTTGAGGTTCCCCGTGTCGGCCCTGGACTCTGCAAAACTTCCTTTTGCGCTTTCCAAAAACCTTGTGGGCTTTCCCCTTTGGCCCAAATAAAGTGTCCTCGTACCCAAACATTTCGGGAAACATCCGGAACCCCTTCCGGAGACCAAACACTATTATCCCATATATCAATCTTTATCTCCGGACCATTCTGGAGTTCCTCGTCATGTCCGTGATCACATTCGGGACTCCGAATAACATTTGGTCACCAACATACATAACTCATATAATACTATATCGTCAACAAACGTTAAGCGTGCGGACCCTACGGGTTCGAGAACTATGTAGACATGACCGAGACACCTCTCTGGTCAATAACCAATAGCGGAACCTGGATGCCCATATTGGCCCCTACATATTCTACTAAGATCTTTATCGGTCGAACCGTAATGACAACATACGCTATTCCCTTTGTCATCGATATGTTACTTGCCCGAGATTCGATCGTCGGTATCCTCATACCTAGTTCAATATCATTACCGGCAAGTCTCTTTACTCGTTCCGTAATGCATCATCCCGTAACTAACTCACTAGTCACATTGCTTGCAAGACTTATTATGATGTGCATTACCGAGAGGGCCCAGAGATACCTCTCCGATACTCGGAGTGACAAATCCTAGTCTTGATATATGTCAACCCAATGAAACACCTTCGGAGATACCTGTAGAGCATCTTTATAATCACCCTTTTACGTTGTGGCGTTTGATAACACACAAGGTATTCCTCCGGTATTCGGGAGTTGCATAATCTCATAGTCAAAGGAACATGTATAAGTCATGAAGAAAGCAACAACAATAAAACTTAACGATCCTTATGCTAAGCTAACGGATGGGTCTTGTCCATCATATCATTCTCCTAATGATGTGATCCCGTTTATCAAATGACAACACATGTCTATGGTTAGGAAACTTAACCATCTTTGATTAACGAGCTAGTCTAGTAGAGGCTTTACTAGGGACACTATTTTGTCTATGTATCCACACATGTACCAAGTTTACGATAAATACAATTCTAGCATGAATAATACATATTTATCATGATATAAGGAAATATAAATAACAACTTTATTATTGCCTCTTGGGAATATTTCCTTCACAGCCAAACTCCAAAATGAATGCGTTTCTCGCCGGCACACAGCCAGCGGCCCAGCGGGCGGAACCCACGCCAGCCTCCAAAAAAGAATGGCCACGGCCGATCGGGCAACCTAGTTCAGGCCGTCGGCGTCGAACATCTCCTTCTACCTGCCTTCGAACCAGCTCCTCGTCTTCTCGCTCATCTTGGTCAATTCCACGTTCATGATCGCAAGGGCCACCTCCTTTGCTTTGGTTGTAGCATTGGTGGCCTCGATGTCGAGCTGCCTCTGCTTGGCCTTGACATTGGCGGCCTCGATGTCGAGCTGCCTTTGCCGGGACACCTCCTCCATGTCAATCTTCCTCTTCTTGGTCGCCTCCTCCATCTCAAGCTTCTTCCTTTGAAGCTCTAGGTATTGCTTCATTTGCTCGTCCTTGCTTTGCCGCTTCTTCTCGTCCCTGACATCCTTTTGAGACATCATACCATGCAAAATATCATGCAAGGCCATGGATGAGGCATCACGTATGTCGTCCACCTTGGAGTTGGTCTTGCCCCTCGGCCTCTTCACCGCCTCGCCATATCCACCTCCGGTGAACTTGGCCATCTTCTTGCCTCTCTTCCTTTGAAGTTCATGGTATTGATCCTTGAACTTAGGGCAATTGTTGATGATCGTCCAACAATGCGTAAGAGTGAATGGCTTGTCATTGTTCCGGGCCTTGAATGCTTCCAAAGATTGAAATGCCTACACCACATGATCAACAACAAATGAACATGCAAACATATACAAGGCCGAAGTCTCATGGCCGTAGCAACGAAAGAACTAGGATGAGGAGAGCATACCATGTCCCCAACGCCAAGACCACTCACGGGTCGTGCTTCAATGCTCTCAAATGCGGCACAATACTTGTTGCACTCTTGTTGGATGAACAACCACCTCTTCTGAATCGAGGTGATGCCACAGTTGCTTGTAATTTGGTAGGGCTCAAACATCTTCCTTTCATGGAATATTTTGTGGACTCTCGTCCAAAAAACAAGGGCCTTTTGTTGCGCGCCGGTCCTCGGATCTTGGCTAATCTCCATCCAACATTGGCAAATCAACTTGTCCTCCTCCTGTGTATATGAACCCGTGCGAATGCTCTTCCTCCTCTTTTGTGCTTCCGCTCTTTGGGTGAGCTCGTCGATGGACAATGGCTCGCCACCAATATCAATGTCATTGCCTTCTTCTTCATCACCATCACCTTCTCAATAGATGTCATCGTCTTCATGCCACGAGTCACCATGGTCGTAGTCAGCACGGTCGTCGGCCTGTTCATCGACAACGTATTGGGCGCGGCCATCCTGACTTTGGGTCTCGTCGGGATCGTAGGCACGGCCATGCCCACCCTCAAAGATCACATCCTCCATGAACTGGTTGTAGAAGGGGTCGTCGACCGGTGGCGTTGCTGTTGGCATTTTGTCGAACAAGACGCCGGGGGCATGGTGCCCGTAAACGGTGGTCCTGCTTGCTTCCTTTGCATCTCGACGGACGGCCGACCGCCGCTGTTGGACCCCGGCGTGACGTTGAGGTCAATGACGGCCGAGGGGCGCGGGGTGGACGACGCGGTCACGCCAACGTCCGGCGACCCCGAGAAACGGGTCTGACCATCGTGCCTTGACGGGGGAAAGCCGGGCGACATAAGGTGTGGTCCGGGACGTCGGCGACTGGCAGTGCGGAGGCCTGGCGACCGACGAGCCTGTGCTCGCCGGGCCGACGACCGCTGCAGAGAAACCCGCCAGACGACAAATGCCAAGCATGAGGAGGGCGTGCGCTTTGTTGACGATGGCCTCCTTCTCCTCGACCTCGGCCTTGTGTCGCACGACCTCCATCCCATCGCGCTCGGCGGCGAACTTGGCCGCGGTGGCATTGCCCTTGATGATCGCCCTCCGGTTCCTCCTCTTTGCCGATTTCGCGTCCAACTTGGCTAGCTCCTCCGGCGTGCACTCCGACCGCGGCTTCCTTGGCGCCTTGGCCGGCTTCTTCTTGACCTTTGCAGGCGGGTCGACAACCAGGTTTCGGATGGGAGTCGGCCATGGACGAGGGAGGGAGGGGCGGCGGGATGTGGGAGGGTTTGGGTTTGGGGGGTGGTGCTAAATGGGGTGCGGGGGGGTTTTGCTTTGTGCCACCTGTGGCGGGCGAGGGAAGGACAAGCTGCGCGTCGCCTGTCTGTGGCAGCTATCCGTTTCACCCCAAAATCGGCGCAATTTTGGGCCTAGGATGGGTCGAAAGCGGACAGAAAACGGACAAAAGTCCGTTTGCTCCGTTTTACCCCAAGCAGACGCTTCTTGGATAGGATGTGGTCGCGCGGTAGAGTTGGCCTTGCCTCTTCAAAGTGACCAACATCACAAATATATATATATATATATATATATATATATATATATATATATATATATATATATATATATATATATATATATATATATATATATATCTGTGGATAGCATACACAGCCAAAGCCAATGACCTATTTTCGTGTTTTGACCCTTTTGCGATACAAATTGAGGATCGACCCAAAGACGGAAAATTTTCGACATCGACCTTTCGCTACCACCACGGGTTACGGCGGTAGGGTTAAACAGCTACCTTGAGGTCCATGGCGGTAGGGTGCGATTTGAGGCGGCGACCGCCGTTTGCCGAAATGACGTGGACAAGTAGCCTATCGCCACGGACCTCAGCAGAGCTGTCTAACCCTACCGCCACAGCACACGCAATAAGGTGTGGCTGGGGTTTTGCCTCGTAAAGTTTCGTAATGAGATATCGAGGTGCCACAGCGGTAGGTTAAATCCTACCGCTGTGGTGCTTGGCGGTAGGGTCCTGTGTTTTATGGTTTCCAAGTTTAATTTTTGCTTCTTTTAAAAAACAATATGCCGCTTCTTCTCGTCCCTGACATCCTTTTGAGACATCATACCATGCAAAATATCATGCAAGGCCATGGATGAGGCATCACGTATGTCGTCCACCTTGGAGTTGGTCTTGCCCCTCGGCCTCTTCACCGCCTCGCCATATCCACCTCCGGTGAACTTGGCCATCTTCTTGCCTCTCTTCCTTTGAAGTTCATGGTATTGATCCTTGAACTTAGGGCAATTGTTGATGATCGTCCAACAATGCGTAAGAGTGAATGGCTTGTCATTGTTCCGGGCCTTGAATGCTTCCAAAGATTGAAATGCCTACACCACATGATCAACAACAAATGAACATGCAAACATATACAAGGTCAAGTCTCATGGCGTAGTAACGAAAGAACTAGGATGAGGAGAGCATACCATGTCCCCAACGCCAAGACCACTCACGGGTCGTGCTTCAATGCTCTCAAATGCGGCACAATACTTGTTGCACTCTTGTTGATGAACAACCACCTCTTACGAATCGAGGTGATGCCACAGTTGCTTGTAATTTGGTAGGGCTCAAACATCTTCCTTTCATGGAATATTTTGTGGACTCTCGTCCAAAAACAAGGGCCTTTTGTTGCGCACGGTCCTCGGATCTTGGCTAATCTCCATCCAACATTGGCAAATCAACTTGTCCTCCTCCCGTATATGAACCCGTGCGAATGCTCTTCCTCCTCTTTTGTGCTTCCGCTCTTTGGGTGAGCTAAATCGATGGACAATGGCTCGCCACCAATATCAATGTCATTGCCTTCTTCTTCATCACCATCACCTTCTCAATAGATGTCATCGTCTTCATGCCACGAGTCACCATGGTCGTAGTCAAGACGGCGATTACCGGCTGTTCATCGACAACGTAGGCGCGGCCATCCTGACTTTGGGTCTCGTCGGGATCGTAGGCACGGCCATGCCCACCCTCAAAGATCACATCCTCCATGAACTGGTTGTAGAAGGGGTCGTCGACCGGTGGCGTTGCTGTTGGCATTTTGTCGAACAAGACGCCGGGGGCATGGTGCCCGTAAACGGTGGTCCTGCTTGCTTCCTTTGCATCTCGACGGACGGCCGACCGCCGCTGTTGGACCCCGGCGTGACGTTGAGGTCAATGACGGCCGAGGGGCGCGGGGTGGACGACGCGGTCACGCCAACGTCCGGCGACCCCGAGAAACGGGTCTGACCATCGTGCCTTGACGGGGGAAAGCCGGGCGACATAAGGTGTGGTCCGGGACGTCGGCGATCGGCGGTCACGGAGGCTGGCGACCGACGAGCTGTGTTTCGCCGGCCGACGACATCACCGAAGAAACCCGCCAGACGACAAATGCCAAGCATGAGGAGGGCGTGCGCTTTGTTGACGATGGCCTCCTTCTCCTCGACCTCGGCCTTGTGTCGCACGACCTCCATCCCATCGCGCTCGGCGGCGAACTTGGCCGCGGTGGCATTGCCCTTGATGATCGCCCTCCGGTTCCTCCTCTTTGCCGATTTCGCGTCCAACTTGGCTAGCTCCTCCGGCGTGCACTCCGACCGCGGCTTCCTTGGCGCCTTGGCCGGCTTCTTCTTGACCTTTGCAGGCGGGTCGACAACCAGGTTTCGGATGGGAGTCGGCCATGGACGAGGGAGGGAGGGGCGGCGGGATGTGGGAGGGTTTGGGTTTGGGGGGTGGTGCTAAATGGGGTGCGGGGGGGTTTTGCTTTGTGCCACCAACAGGCGGGCCAGGGAAGGACAAGCGCGCGCGTCCCGCCTGTCCGCGCGCTATCCGTTTCACCCCAAAATCGGCGCAATTTTGGGCCTAGGATGGGTCGAAAGCGGACAGAAAACGGACAAAAGTCCGTTTGCTCCGTTTTACCCCAAACGGACGCACCCGGATAGGATGTGGTCGCGCGGTAGAGTTGGCCTTGCCTCTTCAAAGCTGACCAACATCACAAATATATATATATATATATATATATATATATATATATATATATATATATATATATATATATATATATATATAGCATGGATACATACGACCAATGATGCCTATTTTCGTGTTTTGACCCTTTTGCGATACAAATTCAGGATCTGACCCCAGTACGGAAAATTTTCGACATCTGACCCTTTCGCTACCACCACGGGTTCTGGCGGTAGGGTTAAACAGGCTACCGCCAGGGTCCATGGCGGTAGGGTGCGACGGAGGGCGACGACCGCCGTTTGCCCGAGCTGACGTGGACAAGTAGCCTACCGCCACGGACCCTGGCGGTAGCCTGTCTAACCCTACCGCCACAGACCCTGGCAATAAGGTGTGGCTGGGGTTTTGCCTCGTAAAGTTTCTGTAATGAGATATCGAGGTGCCCTGGCGGTAGGTTCGTCCTACCGCCAGGGTGCTTGGCGGTAGGGTCCTGTGTTTTATGGTTTCCAAGTTTAATTTTTGCTTCTTTTAAAAAACAATATCACAACAATGATATAGACCCTAAAATATGAGCTCACATATTGTTTTAGTGATTGTTTATTTTGTAAATTTTTATCACATAGTTTCACAAAGAAAGCAAAATATGAGCTCACAAAGAAAGCCAACAAATGGTACAACAAGTTCTTAAGACAAGTTTATAGGGTGGTCCTGTGGGTTTAGGTTTTTACAAATTTTATTGATTGTTTGTTTCGTCACAAGTTTCACATAGTTTTGCAAATAGCAAAATATAAGCTCACATATTAATAAAGGTTCCACATAGCAAATATCAAACAGTTTACACATCGACTCATAAGTAGGAAATAGCAAATAGCAAACTTGTCCACATAGTTTGACAACCCCTACTAAAACATAGTTGCATATGCAATAGACATGTTTATAGGGCGGGTAAACCTCCCCCCTCGTATGTTAGGCTTGGCCAGGAGACAGACATCTGGCGCGGATCCACCGGTTCAAAGTGAGGCGATGACTGCTGAGTCAAGCATCCGACCGTTCAAGCACTCCCACCTTGCCTTGCCAACTGGAGTTTTCGCCTCCGCCCTTCCTCAGATGATGATATCGAACGCCGATGCACTTGAGGGCGACATCTC
Organism: Aegilops longissima; assembly: GCA_021605205.1. NCBI lineage: Eukaryota > Viridiplantae > Streptophyta > Magnoliopsida > Poales > Poaceae > Aegilops > Aegilops longissima. The sequence goes on along the minus strand of CM038679.1, from coordinate 491,304,010 downwards.
GCTCTCTCCTCCGCATTGCTCTCAAGTAGATCCTCCGCCCAAATTGCGCAGCTCCCGGTTGAGTGCTTGGCAGCTCAATGGTTCCTTCCGGCGTTCACGGAGATAGTTGGATCTCCTCCATCTCTGCGATCCTCTCTTCCACTCCTTCACACTCTGCGACCAACACTTCACATCATCACGATCCGTTCGCCTCTCGTGCAACCACACCGCCTTCACACCTGTAGGAACTCGTCTCAAAAAGCGGTCATCTATTTGCGAAGCTCGGGAAGGACTCAGACACGCATTTGAAGTGGCAAGCCGGACGGGTCGTGTTGGAGATGAATGGGCGATGGTTGCACCACTGTTGCAGACCTAAACATATGGATCAAATAAATAAAATGCGTGTATCAAGATGTGTCAAATGCAAAATCATACCATATCATATTTACTCCAACCAAATCCACTACTTGCATCATATATATTTTGTTTACTCCAATATGCATCATATCAACATGCATCATATCATTAAAAAAATCCTCCAACATTCATCTTGAATGTATTATCTCCAAACAACATCTTCATATCATCATATCAACATGCATCATAAAACTACTATCAAGTCCTCCCACATGCATTACATCATAATTTTTTTAACCAAAAAATTTATGAACTAGGGTTCATCTTCACACTAACATATGAATTATTGATTAGAGTTCATATTCAATACCACTACTTACTAAAGAACTAAGAACTACAACTACAATCAAGCTAAAACAATCTTAGGTACAAAAAAAAATCCAATATAAGTTCAAAAATATGAGGGATTTGAAGCAAATAATGCGTCGAATCGGAAGCAAGTTTGCAAAAACTAATTGGAGGGATCGGAGGAGCTTACGTTTTCTCTTCGGGGCCATCCCGATCCGCAAAAACGGTGAAGAAATGGTGAAGATCCGAGGGGGAGAGTGGAGGAGATGAGAGAGGGAGAGAGGGGCGAGTTGGGGAAGAAAAGATGAAACTGCCGACGGGGAGGGAAGGGTGGGGAGATGGGGGCGTGGGGTTTTGGCGAAATAATCGCCGGACCCTCTTGCAGTCTGGTTAGGCAGGCTCTGCTTGAGCGCCTTTGGCGGTAGGGTGCGACGGAGGAGGACGGCCGGCGTCTCTGCGTGCTGACATGGATTACTACCCTACCGCCAGAGCACCTGACGGGGTAGCCTGTCTAACCCTACCGTCAGGGATCCTCGCGATAAGAAAAAGGTCAAATCCTGAATTTTTTCCCAATTGGGATCAGATCCTGAATTTATACTCCCTCCTTTCCGGTTTATAAGGCTCAATTCAAAAATCTCATCAACCAAGGTAGATGGTGAGTGGTGGAATACTTTTTGTAGTTTGCAAAAGCACCCAATTAATGCTCTTGTTTTCCTCAAAAAAGTATGTTTATCAATGCATTAATTGCAATGCATGCATGTATAAATTACATGCATTGGTCAATTTTCTCTTGATACTTGCATGCAATGATTTAATGCACCTTGAAATCTGAACATGTGATTAGGAACAACCAAATTGAGCCTTATAAAATGGAAAAACGAAAATTTTAAGATAAGCCCTATAAACCGCAAAGGAGGGAGTATATCGCAAAAGGGTCAAAACATGAAATTTTGCCCCGAGCAGCATTAAGTAGTACGGCCGCAGCCAATCAGCGTCCACGGGCACGCTGCCCACAAACCTGATCCGGCTGTCTGCGTCCACAGAGGATCCGGTGCGCATATGACGCAGGCGGTGACGTCAAATGCGCGCAAGTTGCGGTATGCCGGTGCGATCCAGCTGTCACAACCAACCACCGCACGCCACGCTTGGCGCATCTGGCCCGTCCAAGGCCAACCACTCCATCTCGACCGTCCACTTCTGCTTACCAGACAATAAATACCTCTCCACCGCATATCCTCCTACCAAACCAAGAGGAAACCTAGCCGCGTTCTTCTCTGCGGCACGCAACCTTTGTCCCCTCTAGATATAGAACAACACGCCTCGTCCACCCATACCTCTAGAAGTCAGATCTAGGCCTGACATGTAGTTTCCTGACCGTGCTCGCCTCGATCTCGGGGTAAGCTGAGTTCGGCGTCCATGATTTGTTCCGATCACCCGTTTGTTATCTGATTCCCAGGTTTCTCCTTCTGATCGGCGAGTTGGGGCTTGCGGCGATCTTGGAGAAAAGACGGGAGGCAAGCTGGATCTGCCCACGGAAGCTTCCGATCTGCCTTGCTGGCGTCTCAGATATGTTGCTGGTGAGGAACTTTTCCCGTCCAGATCGTCTGTACAGCATGCTTTGAGCTAAAAATTTGCTGTTGTGCGTGCCGATCCTTGTATTCTGACCTTCTGTGCCGATTTGACCTGTAGATCTGATGCTTCACGGCGGATCTGGTTTTTCCCGGCGGTCTCAAGTCGGCGCAGCGCCTGGCGGCGAGTTTTCCGGCAAGCACGTGGGATCCCGTCTGCTCCTCTAGCTCGTGCGACGACGGCCGACGGCTCTTTGTGTTGATAATTATTCGATGATATGTCGGTAATTATTAGATCCAAGAGATCGGAGGTGATGAAAGGTAAGAAGATGTAACAAGCGAGGTGCTTGTGGAGATGGCGGAGAAGAGCGGAAAAAAAGAGATGTGAACATCTAGAGGCCTTTGCCATGTTGGGTGCGCTCGCATGGCAGGCCGCCACCATAATAAAGATGTTTTTTTGTCTCGGGGGGGTGATCGCACGGGGGTTATCTTGTTTTAGCCCCGGGTTCTCCCCCCTGTGTGCTGGTGTGCTCCTTTTGTCTGCACCTCTCGTCCGATCCGACTACATGGCCCAACAATTCTACCGTCGCGAATCGATCATGGAGCTACAGACGAAAGACCAAAGGTACAATCGATAATTTACATACAGCTGAACCATATATAATCATTGGCACATCACAAATTTCACTACATACAAGGATTATCTTGAATTCAAATAAGTAACTCTGGTAAATATAGAGATTGTATTGACACATCACCACAAATCTGCAACCAGCTACCGCAGTCCAGCCTAAACAAATTGTTTGCATGGCGGATTTACATATTGTTGTAACAATTCGAGTATATTTGGATTCTTCACTCAGAAGTGTTTATTTGTATGATATTCTGTACTAAAGTTCAATTCTCCCTATATAAGGATTTTTTTAGTAAGAAATTCATATTAGACCCCCTTCTGTGGTCTCCTGCTTCATATTGTAAGCTGTCTTATGTAAAATACAATTTATATAAGCCCCCTTCTCGTTGGTCTTTAGCAGCTGTATTTGCTTCTTTGTATTACCCAATGAAGCCTACAGCTATACGCTGGTGGACACATCTTTGACGTGAGAGCTCTATGATTCTGGAGAAATCTGCTGAAGCTGGTTACTAATCTGGATAATCATTTCTAAGAGCGCTATTTTAACCAGTTTTGCTTTACATATTATGGTGAACATTGCATTCTTTTGTATCAGTTGGTTATATTTATTATTTTTGTGGATATTCTCCAATTTGTATGATCGGGACAATATAGTACAAGAACTCTTAACTTGTTTTATGTTTCAATACTGTTTTAGATGATTCTCGTTTTAGATTCGATTCTAGGTTAAAATTCAGGATGCGGCTGATGAAATTATTGCATACTGTTTTATTTATGATTACGGTTATAGATTTAGGTAAACATTTTATGAGGCGTCTGCATTTTTCTCTGGGCGTTAGATCTGGCTTATTTAATTAATAATATGATACTTATGAACTTGGTCATTGATAAAAATTATGCACTCTCTATTTTCTGATAATAATATGATATTACTCTTTGTAAAAGAATTATGCATTCCGCCGTTCCTAGCATAAAGCATAATGAGTGAATTTACACCCTAAAATATGTATGTGTACGGCATGTAGTCTAATCTCTAAAATGACTTACATTGAGGGAAGGTGGGTGTAGTTTGGTTATTTTTTTGGATCTATACACACCAAATCTCTAAAATTGACTTACATTGAGGGAAGGTATGTGTAGTTTGGTTATTTTTTGGATTTATACTTGTCGCGTAAAATGGATGTATTTAGGGACAAAGGGAGTTGTTTGGTTATTTTTTTTAGTGTAAATGGACATATTTTGGTGTGTTTGTGTGACTTCAGTCTATCATTTCAATCCAGAATATTATAGAGTAAATATGCTAGAAATGTCTATTTGTGCTGATAGCTGTTGTGGATCTTATCTCTGGCTGGAGAGATTCTCTGTGGATACTGTTATGTTCAGATCCCGGATGAAAGGTGGTTCAATTTCACCAAGGTTCTTTAGCGGTCTAATATTTGAGCACTTCAATTTGATTGTTTGGTTTACTTTATATGATGGTTGTGAAAATATTATTGGTAGTTTCTGAATCTTTTGTTTTTGTGTTGCAGGTTATTGGACTTCACAAATAACAAGGTATTGGGGGAGTAGGGCGAAAAAAAGCCCTCAACCAGCTAGTATAATCTTTTGGGGGATTCCAATGGAACATCCCAATTCTCCCACATACTATGGAAATACGACCGGACTGCAAATGCTATGGCCCACAAACTGAATCATCAACTTGTCTCTAATCGTAAGTGTTGGACGGGGAATTCATCAAGGTTCCTTTAAATATGATTACGAAGTCCATTGTGCCGTTGCCATCCATTGGTGGAGAGAGAACATCACATGGCAAATGGGACATGTAGTTCCATAGTATTGTCACATTGACAAATGGGACATGTTGGTTATGTCAACAAATGGGACATGTAGGTCAGATTGAGTACTGTGAAAGAAATCTTTCTCCCTTAAGTCCTTTTTAGCCAACATGTCCAAAGTCAAACTCTATTTTGATTTCATGGTATATATATTCAGTATTGTTGATATTAATATTTTTTAATATAAATTGGTTGAACTTTATCTTAATACGTGGAGTAAAAAGGACGGAAGAGAGTAAGAAAGCAGCACACCTGTAATTAAATCATTGAGAGCCCAGTAACCCACTTAGAGGGTTTTATTGTTGAACTTACCTCTTAGACATATGGCCTGTGGGGAAGAAATCCCCAAGAAAGAGGTTTAGGCACCTCCTTGCGGAGCTTTCCGCCTCAAGGAGATCCCGGTTGTGGGGAACAACATCTCTAAAGAAAAGAGATCCTCCCTCATTCTCTCGCAGATCTTGATAAGACGCTTGGAGAACAGTGAAAAAATCAGTTATGTGAATATGGTCTAGATAGGAACGAAGTGCTTCATCAACCAAGCAGGGCTCGATCGGTATATAAGGCCCTACTCTTTGATAAAGCGCCACAAATTCCTGAATGGCATCTTGTTGCATACTAGACAGCTTTTCTTCCATTAGGAAGAGCTTAAGCCGTCCGGGTATGTCGTCCAAAGGGGTATTGCGATTAAGCTCGTTTTGAATGAACGTAACCCATCCAGGATCTTGCTCGTAAAGGCTCAGATAGAAGTTTAGCCCTGCTAAATGAGCTAGAGCTTGGGGATCTTGAGAGCTTGGGGATCCTGAATCTCTAGAGGAAGAGTAATAATGAAGGAGGCTCCGAAAAGATTGCAAATTGGGAAACTTAATACAAAAGTAATAAAAAATACATAGAAAATAATAAAAAATCATATATATAAGGAAACTTAATACAAAAGTGCAAAGTGCAAATTTGAAGCAGTAAACCTGCTAATGGAGAAGAGCCATCGAACCATATTTGTCATTTTTTATTTGAGAAACGAAAACTTTAAGGGGCTGGAAGAGAAAAGAAAGAGGGGCCCACCGGGGCCCACCCGGGGGCTGGAAGAGAAAAGATTCAGAATTACTGAGCTACCCCGCTCTTATTTTTCTTCTAATTCCCTTCTAAGATCCTCCGACTTAAACAAGTCGAGAGCATGCTCGTGCTCAACTCTTTCGAGACTTTCCTTGCTCTTGGGGATTTCTTTCCATCGGATCCTCTGTTCCACTTCTAGCCCCCGGCCCCTCTTTGAGCAGCCGGGACATACAACCCCCGGCCCCTCTTAGACTTGGTGGGTGGGGATGAGACGCTAAAGAGTTTCATCCAGACCGAACCCTACCTTAGCGTCTCATCCCCACCCACCAAGTCTTTATCCGCGATGAAAGGAGTGGTTTAGTTTGATGCAAGGTGCAAACGAGCTTTTTCAAAGATGGGAGTCCTTTCAGAAATACATGTGCTAGAAGAAAGCGATTCTTTTTCTATCATAAAATGAATACGCTTTCGATGGCTATTTCGTCCGCTAGGGACCACGGCTTGCAAAGAAGGTATTTAGCGCAAAGAACTTCTTCCGCTTTTGGGGATTCCACTAATTGATAGAAGGAAGTGGATGCGGCGGATTGGCCCCAATTGAATCACTAGTAGAAGAGATCCACGTGCAGAGACTGTTAGGGAGATGTAGATGGAGGGACGTTTGGATTGCTGCTAGAAGGGCTTACGACGAATAGATTGTTGGAATGGGATGTAAATTGGTATACAAGATTCAAAAGAAAGCGGATGGTTCTATTGAAGAAGAAATCAGTATCCAAATTGGAAGAGAAAAGGTTTTGTAACCTACATATACCATATGGGAACACATTACACCACAAGGAAAATGCCACTTGAGGTACATGTATGCATCCACTTCATCGGATGATCCAACGCAAAAAGTATGATATTTCTATTCTCTAGCGCTCGTCATATAGAAAAGGTATCTAGCTCGTCCCTCTAGCGCTCGTAAAAGAAATCCTTGTTGTCCGAGAAGGCAACAACCATTTCATTTCTTTAACCCGGATTGCATTATTTAATTGATTTACTACATCGTGTACTACGTATTGGTTCGCGAATGCGTTGCTTGAAGGAAGGAGGCAGCTTTAGAGGAGGGATGCCGTCAAAGGGGTATGCCGGATTTTTTATATGCTAAAGATACCGGTTCAATATGTCATTTCCGAAATCGAGGACCACATTGCTGGGAGGACAACTCAAGCACCGAAGACAAAGGTATCACTCGTAAAAGTGATTTTCATCGTAGTACTCGCTCTTGCGTTAGGTGAAATCTAGCGTTAGGTAGGATAGGCGGTATTCCAGGATATGCTCATCCACGCCTGCCAGAAGGTTCATTTCGTCCAAGGACAATGGTATAAGGTTCAGATCTTCCCAAAGTCAAGAACTTCTTTGAACTACAGCCAAGGCAAATCTCTAGTATTGGTATCGGGGGCCGGTGTCTAGGGATAGGAGCCGTCAAAAGGAAAGGCGAGAAGCCACGGCTTTGATGACATCCCGACCAGAGAAAAGGATCAAGGAAGGAAGATCGCTAAAGATTTTGATGCCTCGGTCCTTGCAAAACAGAGTCCTCAAAAGGAAGTGGGTTGGGCTCTTATCTTAAGTGGGATGTTCGCCATTGGTTTCAAAGATCGACCGTAAGTCCGAATCGATGAAACTTAAGTGCCTTTTACTTTGGTTCGAAGATGACCGTCCCATTAGCCAGCCTCATCCCCAGCTTCGCTAGATTTCTTTGATCTCGTGCATTTGCAACGCGGTGCTCGTAATTTCCCCAAGAGGTTGCTATGGCTTGGAGGCTCATCAGGTGTAACGGACTTTCGTCCTTCGACTCCTATAGGCGGCTTCGCTATCGCTCCTGACTTAGTATAGAAACCGGTATAAAAGACAAGTGCTCACCCTCAACTCCAAGGAATGGGAATTAAATTCATTCCATTTTGTATAAGTAAGTTGATATGATAGGCTTTTCGGTACATCCTATGAAAGGCTCTCACCTAGCAGGCCTCTTTGACCCAGTGCTGGTACATTCTATAGTGGGAACCACCAGCCCCAATTGCTTATCCATTCAGTATTGGGTGCCATACTAGGAGTTATTATCATATAGTGAAGCGAGAAAATGACATATGCGACCGGTTTTGCTTTTAAGAAGAGTGTCATCCCAGTGTTGAAGTAAACCATGAATCAAAGCCTAGGCTAGCCTATTAGTAAGGAGCTTCCTTCTAGGAAAGGTTTCATGAGATGTTGATGTGCTACCTTCTAGCCTACACCAATGTCTTAAGTTTCCTCATAATAATGACATCGTTGTTGTTTTGGCCGAACCGGAAACGGTGGTACCACCATAAGTAGGTTCTTTCAGTATTGACCAACAAGTCCCTCTCATTGAGATTAATACCAGCTTGGTGAAACCGGAATTTCCTAATCAATCAAATCTTCTTGTAAATTCGTTGTGTAAAATAACTCAGAATTCATTGTGCAGAATTGATCACCGATCGTGTGATCAGATCATCCGCCTAAGGATCCGGTGTGATGAGTCTCATCCGTAATATTTTGGAATTCTCTTCCAACTCGTCCGGAATGGGCGTTATGGCAAAGAACAAGAAGAAAAAGTCGGAAGAAATTTGTCCAATAGTAACAAATGGTGCCTCCACAAAGTTGACATCCGATCCAACCTAGTAGTAAGCAATCCGCCAAAAGCAACCAAAATATTCCTTGGTGAATCGATTGAAAACTTGAACTACACACATACATTTCTTAAAAAAGGTAAAGCCAAGAGAGATATAAAAACTGGTGCTATTATGCTACACCTCCCGCTTTGTCGGTATACTACGAAGAATGGCATGGATCGGTAGGAAATACCATTCCGGCACAATATGAGGCGGGTGGGCATCGGATTAGCAGGTATATAATTGTCGGGATGCCCCAAAACATTAGGAGCAAAAAATCCAAATGGAAAAAGATAGCGAAGCTACCCGACCTACAAGATCCTTTACATAAAAATAAGGGTAAGAAGCAATTTTATCCATCTCGAATGTACACCGAATGGATTATTTGATCCATATTGATGCAATGCGGCCAGATGAAGAATACTGTCGCCTACTAAAATAAGGGGGAGTAAATGATGGAGACTAAAAAAACGATTTAAGGTGGCATTGTCCACGGAGAAACCACCCCAAAGCCAAGTCACTATGGTATCTCCTACTACTGGTATGCGAGCTAAGCTTGTAATTACTGTTGCTCCCCAAAAGCTCATCTGACCCCAAGGTGGCACGTATCCTATAAAAGCTGTCACAATCATTAATATGAATATGAAAACTCCGAGACACCGAACAAATTCCCTAGGACTGCTATAACTCGCATGATATAGACCATGAAAAATATGAAGGTTAACCACAATGAGAAACATACTTGCCCCATTAGCATGCATATAACGGAGCAACCAGCCCCCTTCAACATCTCTCATAATGTGTTCTACGCTGTTGAAAGCTAGATCCACACGAGGTGTGTGATGCATAGCTAAAAAAACGCCAGTCACTATCTGAATGACTAAACAAATACCTGCTAACGAACCAAACCCCCACCAATAACTAAGATTGCTCGGGGTTGGATAATCTATCAAATGCTGGTTAAGTATGGAGTATATAGGTTGTTTAAGAAGAGAGAATCGTTGGTTCCTTATAGTCATTTCTCTTTTCTATCATTACAACTCCTCTTCCCCTTATTTACCCCTTGCCTTGATGGAAATTGGCTTCATTGCATACTGAATAATCAAAAAGTTGCATGAGAAGATTCATCCCATTTTGGCGAGAGGGAGGCAGCGAATCACCTGGGCTATGGATTTGTCGGTTAGTTGATTCTCTAAATAAGGTCATTCGAAAAAAAAACTGTCGCTTTCTCTGCCGGTTTCATAAGGCTTCAAACGAACGACTAGTCATCCAGAAACCCATGAAATCCAAGTCTATTTTTGACCTTTCATGAAGAAGTTTTGCCTGCGCGTGAACTACCCAGCCCTTTTCAAAAGAACGTCGATTTCCATCTCAACAAAGAAATAACTCAAAATAAATGAAAGCAATATTGTTGTCATATTACTCTTTTTTCCTTGTGGAGCTTTGGAAAGGAGAGAATTTGAATAAAGTAACTCTCGGAAACTCTTATTGGACGAGAGAAGAGTCAATATGATATTGGCGTGGGTTCTACCAACTAAACAAAGAAGTTTTTGATTGGGTAAACAGCGTATAATGATAGACGCTTCTTCGCACACATGGAGACATACCTCCCGAGTGACCCTCGAATTCAAGGATCTTGCCGCTTTGTTACTAATCGATAGAAACCCCTTAATACAACGCTCGCTTTTCATAAATATCATAAGGTAGGTAGACCCGGTCTTGCGCTTGTCCTGCTAAGTGGCACATTGTGCTAAGTGCTCGAACTGTTGGCTGATCTCACCAGATCGCCTCATACAAATTAGTTAAGCGAGAAAACAAACGGCTACATAGGAGCTCTATGGTGGACCACCAGCAGGAAGATTGAATGGCTTGGTGCATCCCGCGCCATCGGACTGACTTTGTAGGATACTCACGATAGACTAGTCGAATGGCAATGGCCTAGTGGTTGTATCTGCTTGCCAATTCCTATTAAGAATACGAGTGACAAATGAGATGGAGATCTTGGCTATCACCAAACCATCCTCCCTCCGCTTATCTCTTTCCTTTCTATATGATAAGTCTACTCGTGCCTCAAGGGCCGGTCATTTACGCCTCCTTCGCATGAACAACATTCCCAACTAGATCTCAGACGGCCCGTTGTCTCCTTTTCGATTCCCAACTCTAGCTCACGGTATCCATAAGAGCGACCAACCCCGAATGCTTAAACCTATCAATCCTCTCCTAAATTTCTTTCTTTTTGTCGTTGGGCAAGGAGCAATCCATTCAAGACTTCCCGATGAGGACCAAAAGCCACCGGGCTACCAAGAAGTCGGATTCAGTCCGATCCGCTTTCAAGATCCGGTTCAAGTGTTTGGGGATGGCTTGGTCCAAGCCCACATCCATAGTAGATGGACTTGAGCAGCAAGTATGCCACCCTCGATATGATTGATTATGACAATTATGATATGGATCGGACGGTTGTGCAACCGATTGTACCGACTAAACACCCCCGAGAACACCTAAGACATGGGGGTTATTTACGAGTAAGCCTAGCAAGGACCAAGATCTTGATCTAGCCTAGTTGGGGCTTTAGAGTCACATGACACAAGATACAAGAACGGGAGAACCAAGAATAATTGATACGGATTTCCAACCAACGGATCTTCTTACCTTTGGACCGAACCTTTAGCTGTTTCCTACTCGGTCTACAGACTTGGCTTGAAATGAGGGAGCCATACCGTGTGGTTGAAGCAGAGTACCGTTTTGCAAAGGATAGGGCACTATCTCTATTCAGAGCAGCATTATGTATTGCTCTCACTAGGAAAGGGGGACATAACCCCTACTATAGAGCAGGAATGGAAGGGAATGAGCTCGGCTGCTTCTCCCCCACACTTGTTTATTTCTCCGTGCCCCTATTTAGTTTGTACTTTCGAGTTAAGAGCGAGAAAACAAACTATTTCAATTTAATAAGTGCTTGTGCAATGGCTTGAAAGTTACAGACCGAGTCAAGTGACCTGTTTTTGTCACATGATCCAGAATTGCACGAGAACCTACAAGTCCTGTTATCGTTCTTAATTCGATAGCCACGGGACATCCATTTTCTCGTCTCTCAGCCTTTCTTATACCTGCACTGACCTCAAAAGTATCCAACCTGCTAAAAATATCTATACCCATTAGCTCATCACGGCAACAGTTCTCTTGGGCTGACTGAACCTACCTATCCGAAATCCCTGTTGCCAACTTCTTACTGCACAGAAGCAATGGAACAGTATCGTAAAGTGAAGTGAAGCAAACAAACCACTCCTTTGGAATTGATGGACTTGACACACAGCCGACGACTGAGATGTGCCATTGTCATCGTCAAGATCGTCCATCACGAGTACCTTCTTTTCTGCATCCGTCAGTTCAAGTTTTCCCAACATGTTTTATTACTTGCCTCGATCGATACCATCCACTTATTTCTCTTTCTCACGGGACACATAAAGATACCAGCGCTTGTGCGAACAGTTGATGCTTGTTAAGCCATATCTATCACTTCTCGCGCCAAAACGCTCCCACCAACTACAAAATACCTTATAGGAGAGGCCCTTGTCTTCAGCTAAAAAGAAGTAGATATTGCCGTAAGCAGGAGATGGAAAAGCCCACGATCCATAACTTGCTCACTCAGATATTTACTAGAGCTTGGCAGTGAATGAAGGCAGTACAGGAGACTCCGAATCCTATTCAGATTGCCAATGATCCAGTCAAGCATGAACTAACCAAGCATATTGGTTTCGATCACATCTATCCGAATTCAATAGAGCAATTTAGAGCGTAGCGGTATCTTTTGCTAATGAAATGAGATTGTATATGAATGTGGAATTCATTGAGTGGAGAGATGAACTAATCTATACTCACTGCCTTCCATTTCTCTCAAGATTTCGTTTACAACACAACATCAAACTCCAATTTCATGAATTGATAGGTAAGGATCATTGTCGAACAGCTCTTCTTCATTTCTTCCGAATTCTTTCTTCTAAGGTAGTAGGTATCGGGTTTCCGCTCATACTCTAACATGAGTTAATATACTCTTGTAGAGCAGATCACTTAGGGCTTTATACTGGTTCGACGATCGGGTTCTTGTTCCTTTTCTTCATTGTCATCCCTCCCTTTGTTTTCAACAGTCTTTGGAGCTTCTCGTACCACTGGTGTGATCTCATTCTTGAATGCTAACACACGGTGTCTCCTAACACTACGGTTTCTAAGCAACCCGAGTGTTCTCTCAACTAGGTGAACAATCCAGGCGATAGCGTGAAAGGGCCTCGTCATTGCTCATCCGGTTTCACTACATTAGCCTCCTCGTGTTCCTAAGGGATACCACCAACTAATGCTTTTCAACTTCGGCTAGAGCTACTAACCTACCTCAAACAAGAGCTGCATCCCAGAGCGCTTTGAATCATCATTTTACTATTCCTAGGTTCGATTCCTGCTGTCTTTACTTTACTGTCTTGCCTCTATGCCTTCCTGGTGGGTGACTGTGACCTGGAGATGGTTCGATGGTTGGTGACTCTAAGCCAGAGTGATGCTTTCTTAGTTTCATAAATGCCTTTCTAAGCCCTTTCCAATCAATGGAGAATGGTTACTAGAGCTAGCGCCTGTCCCACTTTAGAACACTAAGAACGTAATAAGCATAGCCTAGACAAATGCACTCAGTGTTAGTCCGATCACCTCGGCTAAAATCATCTTCCCTTTATTAATGACCAAGGGTATCCATATCATGATATGTAGATACAAGAGGGCAGATACATTGATGCGGGTATGATGTGTGTCTGCTTTCCTGTTGTTTGAAGGAGTAGATACATTCATTTCCTTTTGCCAGAGTGAGAGTGAGAGTTGTGTGGGATGTTGACAATCACTATCTCGTGAAGTCACAAGCGTAAACCTTACATAGTTCCAGCAAAGCGCAAAGACGATGGTGAAGACCTTTGTTCTTGTCCGGCCGATGTTGTTCAAAGAAAACCTGGACAATGAGGGGCAGGTTATTTTCCCTTTCTTCTGATCAATTGAGCTCAAAGGCAAAAGGCACTAAAGATGTTTAAGATGTTTCATCAGAATTGCTATTGACATCGAATCGTCCGAGAGATTAGCAAGCACCTCAGGGTTGTGAGAAATCCATCCCCAAAACCAAGAATTGGATCTATTGTTTTCACTTTCTTTCCCAAACAATGTATCTGTTGATACCTGAATTGCTTATATTGCTCGCCCTAAGATGGAAAATGCGATAGAACCCACTTTACATACCTCCATAAGAGGAGATCCCTTAGAAGAGAGTGAAACAGGCAGTGCAACAATTCACAAGCCATAGAGAACAAAACTCAGAAGAAGATCTGGTTTCAAGTGAGCTAGGAAGACCTCTTTCTTAAATTAAAGGGAAGGGGTCCACATAAGCCCCAATTATTCCCTAGCTTGTTAATCCAACATATCAGTTGGCGTGTCTGAATAAGAAAGAGTTGGGCGATGGTTTTAGAAAACCCGAAACTAGCCATTCCCAAAAGAAAGTGAATTCCAATCTACGTGAATCACGAAAGAAGCAAAGCCGGTCAAAGAATCGATTATATGCCTTCTCTTTCCATAAGACCGATGGCCTTAGTAACGTAACGCACAGAAGGAATAGAAGACAGAGCGAGGGGATATGTCACGAGCTAAAGGGATGAACAACTACCCTGTATACGTAGCTTTGTGTAACAGGGGAACGATCGTTGAGTCAAAAGCTGAGTGAGAAGGAAGCAAAGGATCGGTTGTGGCGGGATCTGAAGTGCTCGCTAAGCCAATACGAATGTTTACATACGAACCCACGCCAATACATACGAGTAGTAGGGGTATTGAAATTCTCATCAATTAAAGGTTAGGGCTCGGTTTCCGGTTGACTTTTCGAATCCTATCCTCTGTTTATGGTTAAACTTATTAAATAGGAGTATCCACCGAACTTTCATATGCTGTTGTTCCTATACGCTAACAGGTTCATCTTTATAGGCAATGATTTCATTTGTATTCCAATTCGTACTTATACCCCATCGCTTTGTTTACCATCCCTATCGTCTCGAATAAGGTTTCCTAGCCTAGCCCATCTCGGCGTCAGCTACCGAAAGAGAAAATTGGTCTAAGGGCAGCATCTACTCGTTCATCGCTTGCCTCACATCGAAAGAGGCATGGCTTCTCTCTTCACTCACTCCTGAAAGGGCTAGTTATTGACTAGGGGGGTGAATACGCGATTTTTATGAAAGTCTTCAAAACATGGGAGTTTCAAGATGCATAATATAAACAACACTATTCTAATGCAGCGGAAGGTAGACTACACTAGACAAGCCATAGTCAAGTATTCAATGAAGTGAAAGCATGAAGACTAATAGCAGCTAGGTAGTAAAGATCAGGATGGAAGATAGTATCAAGCCAATCAGAACAGATAGTCACACAGTGAAGTCAAACAGATAATACAAGCAAGCAATCACTTCACGAAGACAAACTATAAGTACAGAGGAGTAAGAGATAGAACCAGTGGCTTCAAAAGGACACATGATTTGTTGGACCAGTTCCAGTTGTTGTGACAATCAGACGTGCAGTTAGGGAGGCTGAGATTCAACTCGAAGACCGCGTCTTCACCTTATTCCCTTGAGCTAAGCACACACAGTCCTCGCCCAATTACTCGTAAGTCATCAAGGTAGACTTGAACCTTCACAGACTTCGCTCACCAAAGAATCCACAATGGCTCTTGGATGCTCAGAACGCGACGCCTAACCGGTCAAGGATTCATCGTCCACAAGTGTAACAAGTCTTCGATCACGCGGATAGAAAGACTTCAGTGATGCCAAACACTCTTTGGGCTCTGGGTGGTTTGGGCTTTGTCCTTGCAAGGATTCTCTCTCAAAAGCTTCGGCAGTGGGTTGCTCTCAAACGACAAAAGCAATGTACTAACTCTGAGCAGCCACCAATTTATGGTGCAGGGGGTGGGCTATTTATAGCCACTGGGCAACCCGACCGGATTTGTCCGAAATGACCATGGGTCACTAAGGAACTGACACGTGTCGCAACGGTCAGATTTCAAACACACGCGACAACTTGACTTTGGCTACAAGTAAAGCTGACTTATCCGACACAGGATAAGATTTGCTCTCATTGTCTTCGCTCGAAGACATAGGATTTGGTTTGAGCATCACTTCATTCACTCTGACTTTGTTCACTTGGACCCCACTTAACAGTGCGGTGGTTCCTATGACTCAACAAAGAAGAAAAGGAAACAACGAAACAACTAAGTCTTCGCGCTCCATAGTCTTCACTCAATGTCTTCTCGTGTCATAGTCTTCAATGTGAATATCTTCACGCACCACCATTGTCTTCATTGTCTTCACACATTTTTAGGGTCATCTCCGGTAGGTAAACCGAATCAAGGAGGGACTACTACCGTGTTATCCTGCAATTCTCACAAACACATTAGTCCTCAACCAGGTTTGTCGTCAATACTCCAAAACCAACTAGGGGTGGCACTAGATGCACTTACAATCTCCCCTTTTGGTGATTGATGGCAAACTGGTTGAAGTTTTCAACGGGATAAAAGTATGTGAAATTGTAAGGATTAAGATATTGTCTTCATAGATGATAAAAAGGCTCCCCCTGAAGATGTGCATATAATTGTTTTATGTTGGAATGCAAATGCACATGGCAGGTTGTACTTGTGGAGATCTTCTTCACCATATGAAGACAATACATCATGCATGAACAGATACACAGAATAATGATATGCATAATGAAAATGGACGCTCACGGAATGAGTTCATGCGGGATTTATCATCGCATATGCGGAATTTATCATCGCATCACACAGAATAGCAGAAAAAGTATGAGATGACCATCAAGTTCAAGTGTTACAACTCAAAGAACCAAATGTAGCAAAACGAGAGTTGTAAACACTAGGCCAAAATTATATCAACCACCCATCAGGACCCGCTTAGAGACTATCGACCTAATGCTTCTCCCCCTTTTGTCAGTAATGGCCAAAAAGGTTTGAAGACATAGGCTCTACTCGTTCCCATGAGGAGTAGGTGAAGCAGCAGGGTCGTCGTTGAGGTTTGGTGGTGCAGAAGAACTTGGTGTAGTGTTGACACGCGCTGATGGTGGAGGTGGTGAGGTAGCATCATCTGCGTCATCCAAGACTCTGGCATTCACAGTTGCTGCGGAGGAGGAGTACTCTTAGTCTTCAAGAGACGGGGTTCGACGTAAGACAACATTCCTTGGAGGAGTGGAGTTGAACTTGAATCTCTCAGTGAAGCCATCGTCTTGAAGATCAGCTTCAGCACTTAGCAATGTCAGACTCTTCCACGACCTCTGCTACCTCTTGAGCACTGCGTTGGATTTCCCCGAAGAGGAGAGGATGATGTAGCAAAGTAGCATAAGTATTTCCCTCAGTTTTTGAGAACCAATGTATCAATCCAAGAGGAGGCCACGACAAGTCCCTCGACCGCACATTAAAAGAATAGCTCATCGCAACCAACGCGATTAGGGGTTGTCAATCCCTTCACGGTCACTTACTTAGAGTGAGATCGATAGAGATGATAAATAATATTTTGGTATTTTTTGGTATAGAGATGCAAAGTAAAAAGTAAAAGGCAAAGTAAAAATAAAGCAAGTATTAAAGTGATGGAGATTGATATGATAAGAATAGACCCGGGGGCCATAGGTTTCACTAGTGGCTTCTCTCAAGAGCATAAGTATTCTACGGTGGGTGAACAAATTACTGTTGAGCAATTGACAGAATTGAGCATAGTTATGAGTATATCTAGGTATGATCATGTATATAGGCATCACGTCCGAGACAAGTAGACCGAAACGATTCTGCATCTACTACTATTACTCCACTCATCGACCGCTATCCAAAGATGCATCTAGAGTATTAAGTTAAAAAACAGAGTAACGCCTTAAGCAAGATGACATGAGGTAGAGGAATAAATTCATGCAATATGATAAATACCCCATCTTGTTATCCTCGATGGCAACAATACAATACGTGCCTTGCAACCCTTTACTCACATCGGGTAAGGACATCGCAAGATTGAACCCAAAGCTAAGCACTTCTCCCATTGCAAGAACTACCAATCTAGTTGGCCAAACCAAACGGATAATTCGAAGAGACTTGCAAAGATAACTCAATCATACATAAAAGAATTCAGAAAAAATTCAAATATTATTCATAGATAATCTGGATCATAAACCCACAATTCATCGGTCTCAACAAACACACCGCAAAAAGAAGATTACATCGAATAGATCTCCACGAGAGCGGGGGAGAACATTGTATTGAGATCCAAAAAGAGAGAAGAAGCCATCTAGCTACTAGCTATGGACCCGAAGGTCTGAAATAAACTACTCACACTTCATCGGAGGGGCTATGGTGATGATGTAGAAGCCTCCGTGGTGGATGCCCTTCCGTGAGCTCCTAATAGGCCCCAAGATGGGATCTCATGGATACAGTGAAGTTGCGGCGGTGGAATTAGGTTTTGGCTCCTGTTCGATCGCTTGGGGGTACGTAGGTATATATAGGAGGAAGGAGTACGTCGGTGGAGCAACAGGGGGCCCACGAGGCAGGGGGCGCGCCCTAGGGGGGTGCCCCCCACCCTTGTGACCACCTCTGTTGTTCCTTGGCGTAGGGTCCAAGTCTCCTGGATCACGTTCGGTGAGAAAATCACGTTTCAAGGTTTTATTCCGCTTGGACTCCGCTTGATATTCTGCTTCTTCAAACACCGAAATAGGCAAAAACCCAGCAATTTCGGGCTGGGCCTCCGGTTAATAGGTTAGTCCCAAAATAATATAAAATGGACAATAAAGCCCAATATAGTCCAAAACAAGAGATAAAGTAGCATGGAGCAATAAAAATTATAGATACGTTGGAGACGATCGCATCCCTAAGCTTAATTCCTGCTCGTCCTCTAGTAGGTAAATGATAAAAGAGAATTTTTGATGCGGAGTGATACTTTGGCATAATTTCAATGTAAATCTCCTTAACTGTGGTATGAATATTCAGATCCGAAAGGTTCAAGACAAAAGTTCATATTGACATAAAAATAATAATAGTTCAAGCATACTAACTAAGCAATTATGACTTCTCAAAATAACATGGCCAAAGAAAGTTATCCCTACAAAATCATATAGTCTGGCTATGCTCCATCTTCCCCACACAAAATATTTACACAACCCCGATGACAAGCCAAGCAATTGTTTCATACTTTAACATTTTCAAAACTTTTTCAATCTTCACGCAATACATGAGCGTGAGCCATGGATATAGCACTATATGTGGAATAGAATGGTGGTTGTGGAGAAGACAAAAAGAGGGAAGATAGTCTCACATCAACTAGGCGTATCAACGGCTATGGAGATGCCCATCAATAGATATCAATGTGAGTGAGTAGGGATTGCCATGCAACAGATGCACTAGAGCTATAAGTATATGAAAGCTCAACAAAAGAAACTAAGTGGATGTGCATCCAACTTGCTTGCTCACGAAGACCTAGGGCATTTGAGGAAACCCATCATTGGAATATACAAGCCAAGTTCTATAATGAAAAATTCCCACTAATATATGAAAGTGACAAAATGAGAGACTCTCTATTATGAAGATCTTGGTGCTACTTTGAAGCACAAGTGTGGTAAAAGGATAGTAACATTGTCCCTTCTCTCTTTTTCTCTCATTTTTTTATTTCGGCCTTTTCTCTCTTTTTTTATGGCCTCTTTTTTTTCTTTTCTTTTTTTTTTATTTTTCGTCCGGAGTCTCATCCCGACTTGTGGGGGAATCATAGTCTCCATCATCCTTTCCTCACTGGGACAATGCTCTAAAAATGATGATCATCACACTTTTATTTACTTACAACTCAAGAATTACAACTCGATACTTAGAACAAAATATGACTCTACGTGTATGCCTCCGGCGGTGTACCGGGATATGCAATGAATCAAGAGTGGCATGTATGAAAGAATTATGAATGGTGGCCTTGCCACAAATACGACGTCAACTACATGATCATGCTAGCAATATGACAATGATGGAGCGTGTCATAATAAACAGAACGGTGGAAAGTTGCATGGCAATATCTCGGAATGGCTATGGAAATGCCATGATAGGTAGGTATGGTGGCTGTTTTGAGGAAGATATATGGTGGGTGTATGATACCGGCGAAAAGTGTGCGGTATTAGAGCGGCTAGCAATGGTGGAAGGATGGGAAAAAAGTGCGATAATCCATGGACTCAACATTAGTCATAAAGAACTCATATACTTATTGCAAAAATCTAGAAGTTATCAAAGCAAAGTATTACGCGATGCCCCTAGGGGATAGATTGGTAGGAAAAGACCATCGTCGTCCCCGACCGCCACTCATAAGGAAGACAATCAATAAAGAAATCATGCTCCGAGTTCATCACATAACGGTTCACCATACGTGCATGCTATGGGAATCACAAACTTCAACACAAGTATTCTTTAAATTCACAACTAATCAACTAGCATGACTCTAATATCACCATCTTCATATCTCAAAACAATTATCAAGCATCAAACTTTTCTTAGTATTCAACGCATTCAAAAGAAAGTTTCACATATCTTGAATACCAAGTATATTAACATTAAGCAAATTACCATGCTATCAACGACTCTCAAAATAATCTAAGTGAAGCATGAGAGATCAATAGTTTCTTTAAAACAAATCCACCACCGTGCTCTAAAATATCTAAGTGAAGCACTAGAGAAAAAATTATCACGCTCAAGATATAAGTGAAGCACTATGAGCAAAACTATCAAGCTTAAAAGATATAAGTGAAGCACTATGAGCAAAACTATCAAGCTCAAAAGATATAAGTGAAGCACATAGAGTATTCTATCAAATTCCAATTCATGTATGGCTCTCTCAAAAGGTGTGTACAGCAAGGATGCTTGTGGTAAACTAACAAGCAAAGACGCAAATAATAAAAGACGCTCCAAGCAGAACACATATCATGTGGTGAATAAAAATATAGCTCCAAGTAAATTAACGATGGAAGTAGACGAAAGAGGGGATGACTTCCGGGGCATCCCCAAGCTTTGACTTTTTGGTGTCCTTGGATTATCTTGGGGGTGCCATGGGCATCCCCAAGCTTAGGCTCTTGCCACTCCTTGTTCCATAATCCATCAAAAGAATTTACCCAAAACTTGAAAACTTCACAACACAAAACTCAATAGAAATCTCGTGAGCTCCGTTAGAGAAAGAAAACAAAAGACTACTTTAAGGTACTGTAATGAATTCATTCTTTATTTATATTAGTGTTAAACCTACTTTATTCCAACTTCTCTATGGATTATAAACTATTTTACTAGCCATAGATTCATCAAAATAAGCAAACAACACACGAAAAACAGAATCTGTCAAAAACAGAACAGTCTGTAGTAATCTGTAACTAACGCAAACTTATGGAACTCCAAAACATCTACAAAAATTAGATGACCTATAAAATTTGTTTATTGATCAGCAGCAATTGGAATCAGTATTTTATCACGTTCTGGTGATTTTTAATAATTCGGTCACTGAGCGCAAAGTTTCTGGAAATTACAGCAAGATCAAATAACTATCATCCAAGAAGATCCAATAGGTCTAGCTTGGCACAAACACTAATTAAAACACAAAACCACATCTAAACAGAGGCTAGATGGATTATTTATTCCTAAACAGAAACAAAAACAAAAAACTAGAAATAAAATTGGGTTGCCTCCCAACAAGCGCTATCGTTTAACGCCCCTAGCTAGGCATAAAAGCAAGGATAGATCTAAGTGGTGCCGTAGTAATAAGATAGATCGGTGAAACTCATTTCATATTCTCTACGTTCGGCAGCAAGTTTTCTTTGAGGCAAGCAAAAGTAATCAAAAGGGCTAAATTTAATAGGACAAAAGTCCCCAAGATCAATTTTAGGAGGTATAGGTTCCTCTTTCGCCCTTCAGATTGCACAACCAATTCATCATTATAAGCGTTCTTTTGACAGAACTTGGTGAGCCTATACTCAAGAGAGCATCCTAGCTCATTATTTCAATAGCCAAATCATCATTAAGCTCAGAGATTCTATCAATTAATATATTGGTAGGCACCTTTTTCTAAGATTTTCATTGAAAGCAACATAGTCGATAGATTGAAAACGCATTATTTCTTCTTGATCAAAAGGATAGATTCTATGGGAGGACGCCAGCGCCCACCCTATAATGCGTAAAGATTTCTTTGGCTTCTTTATTATAAATCTGAATTCATGAGCCAAAAAGATAGTAGCGGCACGCTTAACAGAGGAGTGTTCAATATTACAAAATTCTAGGAAAATTCTTTGTATAGAAGGGTGCATATGCATAAATTGCCTTTCAAGTTCAACGATAAGCATGGCAATATCGACCGCAAGGCTACTAGTTCTATGGAGAATAGAACCATCCATAGAGGGTAAAGCACCAACACAAGTAAAGAAATCTTGAATAACTCCTTTTCCAATAATATTACCACTACTGATTCGAAATCTTTTTGTATGATAGGTAGGGGATTCTTCAGCAGGAGCTTCAGAATTTTCCATGATATTATTATCGCCCATATCGGCAATAATTTCCCCAATTTCAGACATAACGACAAGCAAGCAAATTAACACACGAGCAAACAAGCGGACGAGGAAAAGGCAATGGGAAAGAGAGGAGGAGATCGGGAAAGAGAGGGCGAACAAAATGGCAAGGGTGAAGTGCGGGAGAGGAAAACGAGAGGCAAATGGCAAATAATGTAATGCGGGAGATAGGGATTGTGATGGGTACTTGGTATGGTGCTTGACTTGCTCTTGCGTGAGCCTCCCCGGCAACGGCGCCAGAAATTCTTCTTGTTACCTCTTGAGCACTGCGTTGGATTTCCCCGAAGAGGAGAGGATGATGCAGCAAAGTAGCGTAAGTATTTCCCTCAGTTTTTGAGAACCAAGGTATCAATCCAAGAGGAGGCCACGACAAGTCCCTCGCACCTGCACAAAACAATAGCTCCTCGCAACCAACGCGATTAGGGGTTGTCAATCCCTTCACGGTCACTTACGAGAGTGAGATCTGATAGAGATGATAAATAATATTTTTGGTATTTTTTTGGTATAGAGATGCAAAGTAAAAAGTAAAAGGAAAAGTAAAACAAAGCAAGTATTAAAGTGATGGAGATTGATCTGATGAGAATAGACCCGGGGGCCATTGGTTTCACTGGTGGCTTCTCTCAAGAGCATAAGTATTCTACGGTGGGTGAACAAATTACTGTTGAGAAATTGACAGAATTGAGCATAGTTATGAGTATATCTAGGTATGCTCATGTATATAGGCATCACGTCCGAGACAAGTAGACCGAAACGATTCTGCATCTACTACTATTACTCCACTCATCGACCGCTATCCAACATGCATCTAGAGTATTAAGTTAAAAACAGAGTAACGCCTTAAGAAAGATGACATGATGTAGAGGAATAAATTCATCCAATATGATAAATACCCCATCTTGTTATCCTCGATGGCAACAATACAATACGTGCCTTGCAACCCTTTCTATCACTGGGTAAGGACACCGCAATATTGAACCCAAAGCTAAGCACTTCTCCCATTGCAAGAACTACCAATCTAGTTGGCTGTGACGCCCGGGTAATTGAGCTACAGTAACCCCCTCGTAATGATTCCACGTCACCCCAGTTACTGTTGACAAATCTCGCGATAGTTCAAAGCGATTCGAATTCAAATTTGAATTAGAAGCAAACAACAAAAGTTTTTAAAATATTAAACTAAAATGTTCGGAGTGTGCAAATAAATGCTGAGGTATTTATGGTGAGGGAACCATGCTTTTATAAAAAAACCTAAATACATAAAATGAATTAAAACGGAAAAGAGAAATAAATAAAAGGAAGAGGAAAATACAAAACCGAAAGCAAACAAAAATAAAAGAGAAGCCCCTCCACTGGGCCTCGCCCATTGGCCTCTAGGTAAACCAGGCCGCCCACCTGTGCCCACATATCCCCACCCTTGACCAAACCCTAGCTCCCGACCGCACACCCCCCACATCGTTCCCACCCTCCCGATCCAGATTTGGATCGGGACGAACCCCACACCCCTCGCTCCTCTCCCCCCCCCACCCCGATTGGATCGGGCGCTTCGACGATCGCGTCATTGTCGCTGACTGACCGCCGCCCGACGGCCGCGCCCGCCACTGGTGCTGCCCGACGCCGCTTGCTGTTGCCGCCGACGATCCGATCCTGTTGGTGTTGCCCGGACCGCCGTTGCCGCCGCGGAACCAGGCCGCCACGATTGTTGCTGTCTGTCGTCCCCGACTCCACCCGACCTCGCTGCCTCACCGACGACCTGCTCGCCTCCTCGTCCGGCCTCGACGGTGCCCCTCCGCCACCTTCTCGCCCGGCGTTGTCGTGGCGTCGCTGTGGCTCCCATGGAGCCGCGCCCCTGCAGCACGCCACGCCGAGGGCTGCCGCCGCCGCCATGCCGTCTCCATCGCCGAGGCGACGACCTCCCCGCCTCGCCACCTCCCCGACCCCGGAGGCCACCGCCGCCCCCACTGTTGCTACTCGCCGGGCGCCTCTTCCCGCCGGCCTTCTTCCTCTTCGTCGGCGGCCCCAAAGAACTCCCCACGAGCCCCGCTGCCCGCCCCTGCGCCCTGATGTGAGCCTCGCCTCCTCCCCTCCCTCAGACGCCTGAAGTTCCGGCGACGCTTAGCCCCACTCGCCTCATGCCGCCGGGCGCCTGCCTCCTCGTCAGACGCCCGGCGATGTTCGCTGATACCGCGGCATGCCATGTCCGCACTTCGCTTACCTCCGCCGCCCGACGATGCCGTGTTCTGCTAGCCCCGCCACCGCCAGCCCCTCGCCGAACCGCCTCGCCGCCTCCTCGTCGAGGCCATGGCCTCGCCGCACCATCCATCACGCCGGCGAAGTTCAAGCGACGCCACGCCTCGCGTGCCTCGACGACGCTCAACGGGCGCGCGTCAGAATCTCAAGACGCCTGCTAGGCCCTCAGGGCCTATGATGAGGGGCCCCACGCCCCATAACGTTTTATTAAAAATAAAAATAATAAATAAAAATAAAAATGATTTAATAAAATTAATTAAGTAAATAATTAATTTAATTAATCCCGATTAATTAACCTAATGGCTAATTAACCTAATTAACTACTGTTAATTAACTAACAGAGTATGACGAACGGGACCCACATGTCAGGTTGACCAAGTCAACTCTGTTGACTGCTGACGTCAGCATGACATCATGCTGATGTCATAAATCCATTTTTTTCGAATTAATTAGTTAATTAATTAAATTCCAGAAATTAATAAAATCTTTAGAAAATCATATCTTTTAATCCGTAACTCGGATTAAAATATTTTCAACATGAAAGTTACTCAGAACGACGAGACGATTCCGGATACGCAATCCGCTCATCCGCCACACACCCCTAACCTATCGAACCCGCAACTTTCCTCCGCCCTTCTCGCTTCGAATCATTTAAACACCGAATACTTTCCTGATGTTTCTTAACCGATACCACCTCATACCACGTTAGGGCACGCCTAGCATCGTTATTTGTCATGTCATGCATCGATATGCATCTTTTACATGGTATTCATTGTTTCTTCCCCTCTTCTCTCCTAGAGACTACGAGACCGACGCTGCTGCTGCCAGATTCGACTACGGTGTTGACGACCCTCTCTCTTGCCGTGAGCAACCAGCAAGCCCCCTTGATCACCAGATATCGCCTACTCTTCTCTATACCGCTTGCATTAGAGTAGTGTAGCATGTTATCGCTTTGAGATACTCCTATACCGCTGCATAGTCTCGTCCTTGTTACTACTGTTGTTACCTTACCTACAATCCTATATGCTTAGTATAGGATGCTAGTACTTTCATCTGTGGCCCTACATTCTTGTCCGTCTGCCGTGCTATACTAGCGGGCCGTGATCACTCGGGAGGTGATCACGGTATATACTATATACTTTATACATGATACATGTGGAAACTAAAGTCGGTCTACCGGTGGAGCACCCATGAGTGGATCTTTGAGGCGGAGCGGCAGGCAGGTTGAGATCGCTTAGAGAGAGGTGGGCCTGGCCTGCTCGGCGCTCGCGGATACTTAACACGCTTAACGAGATCTTGGTATTTGATCTGAGTTGGCTACGAGCTTATACGCACTAACCAACTACGTGGGAAAGATATGGGCACTCGGCGCCGTGGTATCACCAAGCACTTCAGACGTCACGACGAGCGGCTGCGCCGGATTGGATCGAACGCCACTAGGCTAGGTCTGCTTCCGCCGCCCACGAACGCAGTGTGTGCTCGAGGCGATGGTCCTGCACTGCGCGCTTAGGTTTAGACCGCGTCTTGGCCTCTGTTGTGCCTAGGTGGGGCTGCGACGTGTTGATCTTCCGCGGCGGGCATGACCCAGAAAGTGTGTCCGCCAAATGGGATCAAACGTGTTGGGTAAGATGGTGCACCCCGCAGGAAGTTAATCTATTCAATAGCCGTGATCTTGGTAACAGGACGACTTGGAGTTGTACCTTGACCTTATGAAAACTAGAACCGGATACTTGATAAAACACACCCTTCCAAGTGCTGATACAACCGCGGTCGCTCTCTCTCGTGGATACGAGGAGGGATCGCCGGTAGGATTATTGCTATGTGATGTTACTTGGAGGACTTCAACCTGCCCTCTTCTACTGTTGCAAGACAGTGACCGTGTTTAGTCTTTGATAAGACTAGCTATCCCCTCTTATTCTCGGCATTCTGCAGTTCGGTCCATCGATATGGCCCTTTACACATATATCCATGCATAAATAGTGTAGCTCCTTGCTTGTAGTACTTTGGATGAGTACTCACGGTTGCCTTGTTCCCTTTTTTTTCCCTATCTCTACTCGATTGCTGCAACTGCACGATGGAGCCCAGAGCGACGCCACCGCCGATGGCGACTACTACACCGGAGGTGCCTACTACTACGCAGCAGCCCGACGACGACGCACTGTGAGTAGTTTAGGAGGATCCTGTAGGAGGCCTGCGCCTCTTCGATCTCAGATCCTGGGCTTTGTGCTAGCCATCTTATGGCAACTTGTTTAACTTATGTCCGTACTCAGATATTGTTGCTTCCACTGACTCGCCTATGACCGAGCACTTGTATTCGAGCCCTCGAGGCCCCCGGCTTGTATTATGATGCTTGTATGACTTATTTTATTTGTAGAGTTGTGTTGTGATATCTTCCGTGAGTTCTCGATCTTGATCGTATACATTTGCGTGCATGATTAGTGTATGATTAAATCGGGGCGCACAAGTTGGTATCGAGCCGATCGCTGTAGGAATCCCCCTTCCACACTCCTTGGCCGAAGTTGAGTCTAGACATTACAAAAACTTTTACTAACTTGGCTGTGTGCCTTACGGGCCCACGTCACCATCGGGTGGTACTAGGATCTTTTACTCCTCGACCTTTACTCTGGGATTCTGAACTCTCTTCTATTCGGGTTAAATGATTTTGCTAAAAACAAAACTAACTTTAGGTTCTCGCAAGTACTTTCTCCCGGAGAGCCCTCACTTCAGATGATCGCCACATGAGAAGATTCCGAAGATACTCTCTGATGTTCTCTCGAGACTTTGTGCCCATCACTTTTGCTATTCCTGACCACCGATAAATCCGTATGGATAACTACTTACATTTGCCATTCATACGATCATCCCCCATTGATCTTGTTGTTACAAGATACCCCGAAGTTTCTCTCGTTGTTCGAAAATACTTTGTGCCTACTGCCTAGCAGTTCTTTGCCACATGAATACCCTTCAAATAAATCCTCGCACTTGTCGAGTATCCGCCATCCCCAGTTGTTCATGTGTTTCACAAAAGTCTTCAAAATACTATTCGATCTTTCGAAAATCCTCTGGAGCCTTGGCTCTTGAAATTCTTGCTTGCTTGCATTATGGTTAATCCCATAAGTCTCGTAGTCTTATTGACATTCCTTGTCATTATCATTTTGAGTCTGATGACTCAATATGTTTGCGAATACACGCAATCATCATTGATCCTTATAAATTACTTTTCCGGCTGAGCTGCCATTCTTTTATCTGGAATTGGTTCTCGACCAAACCAATTATCGTTGATTGTACCCTAAGGCTATTCAACTTATCCATCCCTATTCAGGGCCTTGCTTCTGATCCCTTGATTTGGAAATCATAATTCCTTTACATTTGACAATTGAGTTAGTCAGTTGTTTATATAATCTGATCTCCTTGCATTCTTCTTCCTCTAGTTGAGTACCGATGCTCACGCCGATCCCTTGTGGACCACCGGATCCTTTGTTGGTTTTATCCGACAACGCCTTCATATTCAATAACCTTGTGAGCCTTTCCTCTGATACATAATGCCTTTGGTAAATTGTATCCTCTGCTTTCTTAACCATGCTGTGCCTTCGAGCTTGAGTTAATTACTTCTAAAGATTCTGTATATGATTCTAAGATGCCCCGATGGGTTGAATCTATGCCTTCCTTAATATGTGTGAACTCGAAAATTTTCACGAGTCGTACTCTTCTGGTATTTTGCCAGATAAAATTTCAACACTACAACTTCATTGAACGCGAGAAGTGAATGGAAGGTTGTGCATTGGAGAAGTGGAGTCGAATTGAACCCGTGTTCATGCCCATGGACATGATGTATACCGATCATGGAAGCTTCTCTTAAAATAATTATCCCTTGTTATAAGATCATCTTGTATCTGTGGACGTGGTTCCACCATGTTTCTCCTTGATTCCATTTCTCGCAAGTTTGATCACTTGTCTTCGCAAAGCAATACCCTAGTCCAAACCCTACTTTGACCTCGACGCCGAGTGTTACCCCGGTATCTCGAGATTATCTTGAACCGCATAACTTCTTATGAGTTCTTAATCAAGTGCTACATTCTCACCGATTCCAATTTTCGCGGGCTCGAAGTTATTATACACTCAAAGACACCGATAACTGAACCGAGTCCGCACTACGGTTCAACAACTCTTCAAGAAGCTTCTATAAGTACGAAGTTTGAATCGATCACGCCATTCCTAGCCTGTTTGGCTATATCATTGTCGTGATGATTTTAACTGTGCTAACCGGTCCTTCTTCTCGAGCACAATTTTCGACGATGAACTAACCTTACGCCGATCCCCATCGTCATATCATTTCGCCTTGAACAACAAGCTTGGTTTCGAAGTTTGTGTCGCACTTTGGTTCCAATAACTTTTCACTTCATCATTACTTTGACTTGATGTCGTCCGCCGATCGATTACACCTTCATGAAATCTCTCGACAAATGTGTCGTGATCATCATCAAGATTCGAGCACTTCCGTGATATCGTTGAATTCATGTTGAGTAATACCATCCTTGCCCTCGATGATTTGTGTTATAAAGTGACCACTTTATTGTTTTCCGCTCAACACAAAACTTGTTCGTGTTTTGTGTTATACCTTGAGTTCCTTGCTATCCAACGTTTGTTCTTCTTTAGCTTGGAATATTACCATCTCTTATGTGAAAATGTCGTGGTAATTTCACCACCTCTTGAGAATTCTTGATACAAGTGATACTTCTCACCATCACCATTCCTTCTTGTTCCTCGTGTTGGTTCTAACCGGATTCCAACAAGGAATGATGCTACTTGGATTCTGTACTTCTAGCAACCCTATTGCTTTGAAGTTAATGATCGACAGCTCATTCTTAGACTGTTGGTTATTGAATCGCCACCTAATAAAGGGTCTTGCTGCCTAAGGACATATTTCGGCACACCTTTCGACTAATGATTAACGGTGTATGTTTTCCTAGAGCATACAACATTATATCATTTGAATTGACAAGTGACATCTTCTTGTTCACATTATTGTGGTAATCCATCCGCTTGGAATTCTCGATGAATTTTCGTTGATTCCATCAGCTACCCCTCGCCCTCTCCTTGGTTTAAGGATGAACTATTACTTCAAGAACCCGCTCCCATAGTTCATATCCCGAGAATCTTGAAATGACATTTCGATGCTTGTGTTGCACCTTTTCTTCGGACATCCCGAGTCCGAGGTATCATGACGCCAAACGGATCTGAATCTCGGTCGATATGATGGTTGGGACAACTTTCCAAGAGTTATGATGTTGATCCTTTGATGACCCGTAACATGATGTCATGCCTAGCACCCCTCCCCCGGTGGAGGACCTAACCTTATAGACTCCTTTTCAAAGAAGGTTATCTATTCTTCCATGAAGAAATGGTAAGACTTATTCTATAAGTTGTTCTCGTGAATCCTTCGTATCCGAGTTTGATCTTCACTTGAAGACCATGTCAATGCTACCTCAAAGCATGTCAATGGTACTCCGATTTTCAACAGAACATTTGAAGCACGATGCTAAATTTTATTTATCACTTATCCTAACACCGCTGTATGGGTAATATCATGAGATTCCTTCCCCTTACCTAAATGGTTTTCTACTTAATATCCCGTCATGGATATCTTGCTCGCTTGTCTTTGGGAAGGATATACCCTTGAAATATGTGTTTAAACATATTTTCCTTTCCATTGTTCTTTAATCTGATGATCATATTTTCCTTCCATTGGTTTGTTTAAACCTTTTCTATGATCTATATGATGTAAGCAGTAATAATCCACCGCTTGTGCAAACACCTCGATGTACAACTCACCAAGAAGACCTTGTTACTATTGTTGATGACATTCCGGTAGCCACCGATGGGCGAGAACCTTGCCTATTGGTCCGCCTTTGTTCAACGAAAGCAGAAAGTGGTTCTCTTCGCCCCCGCCTTGGTACCAACGTTGATGCCGACATAACCGACATGGTACTCTCGACATGCCTTGCTATCATGACCGTGAAAGATGTCACTGCTCCTATTAAAAAACCCACATGGTGGGCCCATAACCCACAGCCCACAGATCGAAACCCGATCGTCCCCTGACACCCCTATTCCCAAAGTTATTCCTCGCGTGGACTCAGATGTAATCCACGGGCCGCTGTCCTAGTGATCTATTCTGGTATCGACGCAATACTTATCTCGCTACTCAACCCCTTTCTCACTCGTTCAAAGCTTCAGCAACTATCTATCCGCTTTGAGCCTCTTATGGTACCTTCAGTACCTTACTCTCGAGGTATTTCATATGTTCAACTCGAGAGATAATCTTATACTAATTCATGGGTTAACCCAGATTGTTTCCCTCAAAAGCATTATGTCGTAATGAGCTGCCCCTTATCTTTCGTAAGTACGATGGAGTTCCCGAAGAAATGATGACCAGTTTATCATGATGCATCGGAATAAAGGATTGAAGACATCAACGAAGGGATTAACCTCTTCGAGAAGATCCGTTAGAATATCGTAACGTAACTTTCCCTAACTCCCTCTTAAATCTCGGACGAGATTTCTTGTAATCTGTGAGAATTGTGACGCCCGGGTAGTTGAGCTACAGTAACCACCTCGTAATGATTCCACGTCACCCCAGTTACTGTTGACAAATCTCGCGATAGTTCAAAGCGCTTCGAATTCAAATTTGAATTAGAAGCAAACAACAAAAGTTTTTAAAATATTAAACTAAAATGTTCGGAGTGTGCAAATAAATGCTTAGGTATTTATGGTGAGGGAACCATGCTTTTATAAAAAAACCTAAATACATAAAATGAATTAAAACAGAAAAGAGAAATAAATAAAAGGAAGAGGAAAATACAACACCGAAAGCAAACAAAAATAAAAGAGGAGCCCCCTCCCGCTGGGCCTCGCCCACTGGCCTCTAGGCAAACCAGCCGCCCAACCGCGCCCACATATCCCCCACCCTTGACCAAACCCTAGCTCCCGACCGCACACACCCCCCCACATCGTTCCCACCCCCCTCCCGATCCAGATTTGGATCGGGGACGAACCCCCACACCCCCTCGTTCCTCTCGCCCCCCCTCCCCACCCGATTCGGATCGGGCGCTTACCTCGACGACCGCGTCGCCGTCGCCGCCAGAATGACCCGCCGCCCGACGGCCGCGCCACCACTCGGTGCTGCCCGACGCCGCTTGTCGGTATCGCTGACGCCGCTGTTCGTCGCCTCGATCCTGTCGCTGGTGTTGCCCCGACCGCGTGCCGCTTCGCCCGAACCAGGCCGCCACGACTCCGTCGCCGCTCGTCGTCCCCGACTCCACCCCGACCCCGCTGCCCTCACCGACGACCTGCTCGCCTCCCTCGTCGGCCTCGACCAAGTGCCCGCCTCCGCCCCTGTCGCGCCCGGCTGTCAGGTCGTCGCCGTGGCTCCTCATGGAGCTGCTGCCCCGCGAGCACGCCACGCCCGAGGGCTGCGTCGCCGCCACGCCGTCTCCATCGCCGAGGCGACGACCTCCCGCCTCGCCACCTCCCCGACCCCGGAGGCCACCGCCGCCGCCCACTGTCGCTACTCGCCGGCGCCTCTTCCCTTGCCTTCTTCCTCTTCGTCGGCCCCCAAAGAACTCCCCACGAGCCCCGCTGCCCGCCCCGCCTGCGATGTGAGCCTCGCCTCCCTTTCCTCAGACGCCCGAAGTTCCGGCGACGCTTAGCCCCACTCGCCTCTCGCCGCGGCGCTTCGGCCTCCTCGTCA
Organism: Aegilops longissima; assembly: GCA_021605205.1. Lineage (NCBI taxonomy): Eukaryota > Viridiplantae > Streptophyta > Magnoliopsida > Poales > Poaceae > Aegilops > Aegilops longissima. The sequence continues at coordinate 491,271,962 of CM038679.1, read as the reverse complement.
GACGCCCGTGACGCCTTGCGCCGATGCCTGCGCCGCTGCCATGTCCGCACTTCGCTTACCTCCGCCGCCCCGACGATCGTGCCTCGCTAGCCCCGCCACCGCCAGAGCCTCCGCTGGGACCGCCCTCGCCAGCCTCCTCGCCGAGGCCATGGCCTCGGCCGGCACCATCCATCACGCCGGCAAGAAGTTGGGCGAAGCCCACGCCACAGCGTGCCCTCGACGCGCGCTTCAACGGGCGTGTCCAGAATCTGCACACCAAGACGCCTGCTAGGCCCCGGGTTTATGACAGAGGGGCCCCACGCCCCATAACATTTTATTAAAAATAAAAATAATAAATAAAAATAAAAATGATTTAATAAAATTAATTAAGTAAATAATTAATTTAATTAATCCCATTAATTAACCTAATGGCTAATTAACCTAATTAACTATCGTTAATTAACCAATGTAGTATGACTAACGGACCCACATGTCAGTTGACCAAGTCAACTCGTTGACTGCCGACGTCAAGATGACATCATGTCGACGTCATAAATCCATTTTTTCAATTAATTAGTTAATTAATTAAATTCCGTAAATTAATAAAATCTTTAGAAAATCATATCTTTAATCCGTAACTCGGATTAAAATATTTTCAACATGAAAGTTACTCGTAACAGCGAGACGATTCCGGATACGCAATCCGCTCGTCCGCCACACACCCCTAACCTATCGAACCCGCAACTTTCCCCTCCGCCTCTCGCTCGAAATCACGAAACACCGGAATACTTTCCTGATGTTTCTTAACCGTACCACCTCATACCACGTTAGGGCACGCCTAGCATCGTTATTTGTCATGTCATGCATCGATATGCATCTGCTTACATGGTATTCATTGTTTCTTCCCCTCTTCTCTCGGTAGACTACGAGACCGACGCCGCTGCTGCTGCCAGTTCGACCACGGTGTTGACGACCCTCTCTCTTGCCGAGCAACCAGCAAGCCCCCTTGATCACCAGATATCGCCTACTCTTCTCTATACTACTTGCATTTGAGTAGTGTAGCATGTTATCGCTTTCAGATACTCCTATATCGCTGCATAGTCTGTCCTTGTTACTATTTGTTGTTACCTTACCGCAATCCTATATGCTTAGTATAGGATGCTAGTACTTTCATCTCGTGGCCCTACATTCTTGTCCGTCCTGCGTGCTATATTAGCGGGCCGTGATCACTCGGGAGGTGATCACGGTATATACTATATACTTTATACATGATACATGTGGAAACTAAAGTCGGGTCAATTTGGTGGAGCACCCATGAGTGGATCTTTGAGGCGGAGCGACAGGCAGGTTGAGATCGCCTAGAGAGAGGTGGGCCTGGCCTGCTCGGCGTTCGCGGATACTTAACACGCTTAACGAGATCTTGGTATTTGATCTGAGTTGGCTACGAGCTTATACGCACTAACCAACTACGTGGGAAAGATATGGGCACTCGGCGCCGTGGTATCACCAAGCACTTCAGACGTCACGACGGAGCGCGCGCGCCGGATTGGTGGAACACCACTAGGCTAGGTCCGCTTCCGCCTCCCACGCAACGTGTGTGTGCTCGAGGCGATGGGCCTGCACTCGCGGCGCTTAGGTTTAGACCGCGTCTGGCCTCTGTTGTGCCTAGGTGGGGCTGCGACGTGTTGATCTTCCGCGGCGGGCATGACCCAGAAAGTGTGTCCGCCAAATGGGATCAAACGTGTTGGGTAAGATGGTGCACCCTGCAGGAAGTTAATCTATTCAATAGCCGTGATCTTGTAATGTGACGACTTGGAGTTGTACCTTGACCTTATGAAAACTAGAACCGGATATTTGATAAAACACACCCTTCCAAGTGCCAGATACAACCGCCGGTCGCTCTCTCTCAGGGATACGAGGAGGGGATCGCCGGGTAGAATTATTGCTATGTGATGTTACTTGGAGGACTTCAACCTGCCCTCTTCTACCCGTTGCAAGACAGGTGACCAGAAGCGTAGTCTTTGATAAGACTAGCTATCCCCCTCTTATTCTGGCATTCTGCAGTTCAGTCCACTGATATGGCCCTTTACACATATATCCATGCATAAATAGTGTAGCTCCTTGCTTGCGAGTACTTTGGATGAGTACTCACGGTTGCCTTGTTCCCCTTTTTTTTCCTATCTCTACTCGATTGCTGCAACCAGACGATGGAGCCCAGGAGCCAGACGCCACCGTCGATGGCGACTACTACACCGGAGGTGCCTACTACTACGTGCAGCCCACGACGATTTACCACTGTGAGTAGTTTAGGAGGATCCTGTAGGAGGCCCGCGCCTCTTCGATCTCAGATCCCGGCTTTGTGCTAGCCATCTTATGGCAACTTGTTTAACTTATGTCTACGTATTCAGATATTGTTGCTTCCACTGACTCGCCTATGATCGAGCACTTGTATTCGAGCCCTCGAGGCCCCTGGCTTGTATTATGATGCTTGTATGACTTATTTTATTTGTATAGTTGTGTTGTGATATCTTCCCGTGAGTTCCTGATCTTGATCGTACACATTTGCATGCATGATTAGTGTACGATTAAATCGGGGGCGTCACATTGGCCAAACCAAACATATAATTCGAAGAGACTTGCAAAGATAACTCAATCATACATAAAAGAATTCAGAAAAGTTTCAAATATTATTCATAGATACTATGGATCATAAACCCACAATTCATCGGTCTCAACAAACACACTGCAAAAAGAAGATTACATCAAATAGATCTCCATGAGAGAGGGGGAGAACATTGTATTGAGATCCAAAAAGAGAGAAGAAGCCATCTAGCTACTAGCTATGGACCCGAAGGTCTGAAATAAACTACTCACACTTCATCGGAGGGGCTATGGTGATGATGTAGAAGCCCTCCGTGGTGGATGCCCCCTCCCATGGAGCTCCTAACAGGCCCCAAGATGGGATCTCGTGGATACAGGAAGTTGCGGCCTGTGGAGTTATGTTTTTGGCCCTGCTCGATCGTTTGGAAGTGCGTAGGTATATATAGGAGGAAGGAGTACGTCAGTGCGCCCCCACCCTCGTTACCGCCTCTGTTGTTCCTTGGCATAGGGTCCAAGTCTCCTGGATCACGTTTGGTGAGAAAATCACGCTCAAGGTTTTATTCCGCTTGGACTCCGCTTGATATTCCGTTTCTTCAAAACACCAAATAGGCAAAAACAGCAATTTCAGGCTGGGCCTCCGGCTAATAGGTTAGTCCTAAAATAATATAAAAGTGGAAAATAAAGCCCAATATAGTCCAAAACAGTAGATAAAGTAGCATGGAGCAATCAAAAATTATAGATACGTTGGAGATGTATCAACCTCCGACAGGTTTCATGGGTGACAAAGGCATTCTTGGTGTTAAGATTGCGAATGCGATTGACATCCGCCAAGAGGCTTTGCATTTGACGCTTCATTCAGTAGTGATGTTTGTCATGCTTTTGATGCAAGGCCAAGAGAAGCTCTCGGTCATTGAGCACACGAGAGCGCTTCCGAGGCCTTGGAGCAATGGTGCTTTCGATGGCTTCATGCAGGCAGCGGTGAGTGTTGCCGCCGGTGGATAAACACGAGAGGCAACCCAACACTTTCAACATCTTTGGGAAAAACTCGACGATCTATATTGTGAAGATATAGTGCTTCCTTGGCAGGCTATGGGTAAATGGCTTCAATGGACATATCAACCTCTGGTAAAAATATGAGATGGTTACGAGCAGAGGGCTGATAGTCAATGGCAGAGTGGAGCTTGATTAGACGCATAACCCAAGGAGCATAGAATTTCAGACCGAAAATGTCAGACCCAGATGCAGCAAACTGGCGAATGAAGAAATCTTGAGTATTGAAGCTTTTGCTATTTAGAATGTAGAAGACCAATGTCTTCATTGCACCTTCAAGCTTTGCTGAGGATAGTGCGAGGCATATACTCTAGGTCCATAGAGTTCGCATAATGATATGATAGATAGTGCGAGGCATATACTCTAGGTCTTCAACAAGGAATTCCTTGGGATACTCAGCATCCTGGGGCAGTGGCTTCATCATACTAAGCATCTGGCTCATGTTGGGCTCTGGCTTTTGGAAGAGGCTCTCCAATGCATCGCGATGAAGCTGCAACCAGGTTCATACAGTTCTCCTGGAGTGGGGAGGCCGGTAAGCTCAATGAGATCAAGGGCTTTGGCTTCATGATGAATGTTGCCTGTCATCCACTCAAGGACCCATGTCGTTATATCCCTGTTGTAGCCGCGAATGTGGAGGGTTGATAGAATTGCAGGAGAAGCTCTTCATTCCAATGTTCCTTGTCGGTGACAAACTGCAGAAGGCCAAAGATCACGTAAAGCAGCCTAGGGCTTCCTCTAGGCAAAAGGCGAGACCAGCAATGGCTTCAGTGTCGAGACGCATATGAGGAAATATGCGCCCGATTGTATAGAATACAGAGTAGTAGCTGCGCTGCTGATAGCTCCGTAACCGATCCGATGATATTCTTGGCTTGGAATATGGGTTCTTGCCAAGATTGAAGAAGGTGTTGTGTGCAATGAAGCCGCTGACATTGAATGAGCTCGGTGCCGATGCGCCTCGGGAACCTTGGCAGCCTTGGTTTTGGCTTCAATCTAAGGCCCGTGCTCCACATGATAGTAAAATTGTGGTCCAGAGCAAAGCGGAGGAACCGAATAGGCCATCCGACAGAACAAGATCGCCTTTGGTAGATTGCATGCTCAATGGTGTGGGGCCTTGGTGGCGGAACAGAGCAGTGGCATCAGCAGAGGCGCCAGCTGCACATTCGCTGTAGGAGCAATAAAGTGGCTTCAAGCACGGTGTTCATTGTAGGTGCCATATTTTCTTCAGCCATGACAATGTCATTGGCTTTAGAGGTGTTGTTGGTGGTCCTCAGATTCTCAACCTCCACTTGAGGAGCCGGAGGGTTGGGCATAGATACGTTCTCCTCGAGAACAACTTCTTGGGTGGTAGCGGGAGTAGCAAGATGCTCTTCTTCTTGTCTTTCTTGGTGATGTAGCGGATTGTCTTCAAAGAACATTTGCTTCGAGATAAGGGAACCGTCACAAAAGGATTATCTTCAGGGAACACTTGACGTGCCACTGAGTTAGTCTGGTTTGAGTCTCCTTCTGTGATGGTGGTCATGGAGACAGAGGGCTTGAGACCTTTGCGAAGCCGTAGAAACACGGGCAACGCCTTTGGCGAAGGTGTTGTCTCCATGTAATTATCATCATTCACCAACGGACTGGTGGCTTGCGCTGGTGGAGGACGGGGAGTGCTTGGTGAATCTTGACTTAGAGTTGCTGGTTGGGGAAGATCAGCCCACGAGGCATCTTGAGAGATTGGCGTCAAAGGACGACCAATGCTAATGAGCTCGCTATTCGTGAGAACAGGCGATGATACCGTTGGGTGCTCAATTTGAGGAAGGACTTCATCATCTTCTACATTGTCGTGAGTACCAATGTCTTCAGTCGCGATGGGGTCAACGACTGGAACTTCTTGAGCCTCAGGAGCCTCTGTGGAAGCAGACTCATGGACTATCAACCGACGCTCTTGATTGTTAGGGTCAGGGTGAGCGAAAGCAATGGGTTCAACTATAAGGGCCTCTGTGGGAGCAGTCCGATCTCTCTTCTTGGTTTTTCTCTTCTTGGGGGGTGGTGCATCATCAGTAGTGCACTTGATTTTGCGCTTTCTGGCTTCGGCTTCAGCTTCCTTGGTTTTCTGCTGATCTGAAGCCACTGTGGAGACCTTAGGCTTCGAGCCTGTCTGCTGGCTGGGAAGACAATGTGAGGTTCTTCCCGCCGTGGAGCTTCAGTCTGGGCCACAATATGCTTCTTCTTCTGCTTGGCAGCCATCTTGGGGTCAATGCCAGGATGCTCAAGAGCCTTGCGCTTTTCAGCTTCGTTGTAAGCCTGAACACACTTTGCAGCTAGAGTTTTCATGCGCTCTCTTGAGTCTTTGGCTTCCTCTCATTTCTTGCAAAACGCCTCCTTGAGGTCATTGAGCATCACCTTGAATTTCTGGACATCAGCCACACTCAGCTTGGCCACATGCTTCTTGAACTGTTCCTTCTCAAAATCAATCTTGTGCTTCAGTTCAACAATTCGGTGAGCCAGAGCGAGCTGAGGAGCAATGGCGCCTTGAAAGGAGATGCTGATGCCAATGGGGAGTTGAAGATTATCAAAGCTGATATCTTGATTGTCGAACCATTCATCAATGAAACTGTGCAAGATGTTCACATCAAAGAGGGGCAGATCATTGAAGATCTCCGCCTCTTGCTTGCTCTTGATCAACTGCTCGAGAGCATCATTGCCAAATTCTTCATCTGAAGACAAATCAATGGCTTCTGATTAGTTCCTCACAACGGCAGCAGGTGTCAGTGCTTGACTGTGTCGTTGAACATGTTTCTTATGTGGCTTCTCACGCTTTTTGGAGATGCGAGAGAGATCTTCAGAGTTGTTACTGGGAGCAGGAGGGGCAGTTGCCAATGGCTTCACTCGCGAAGCTTTTGGAGCAACAGATGACTTTGAAGCTTTAGCCTTCTTTTGCTTCTGCGGCTTTGGAGTAGGAGCTAGAGCTTCATCAATGTCAGCACCATTATCAGAATGATCCACTTTGGCACCTTGGACAGCAATGTGAGTGATGAGGCCAGCAAGGTTGTAGAAGGGGCCGATCCTGTTCTCATTGGCTTCACGGGTGCCATCGTCCCGAGGTGAGGAAGGACCAGGGTTGAAGTCAAGCCCTAGAGCCTTCTTGTTCTTCGCAGCTGAGTTTTTGGCGAACTGGTAGTTGCTCTTGAACAGATGGTCCTCACGGCACCATAGCAGAGAAGAAGGATCAACGTTCTCTGGCTGCGGTCCGCGAATCATGCACGAATAGAATTCTCATTGGATGGCTTCAGGAAGGGACTGGGGTTGAAGATTTTTGTACACAATATCTCCCCAGGGTCCCTTGATAGCATTCTTCTCTGTGATATTCTTGATGTGACGGTATTTGAACCATTCTTCGCCCAATATCTTGAATCCATCGGATTCGATTCTTGCGCTCGTATAGGTTTCCTCAGGGTCTGTTTTGTACAGCTCGTGCAAATCTGGAGGCAAATCCTTGGAAGTGTTACCACGGCGCTATCTACCTCCCTTTCATGCTGACTTCTCAGTTGTCATGAAGTTTAAACTAAAGGGCTTCAGTACGTGCAATGGCTTCAGACGGCTGGTCAAACAAGAACTGGCTTCAGGTGAATTGATGTGACTCTGCAAGAATTCTGCAAACGAATGTAGACTATGAGAACCAAGGATTCTCCCACGGACATGTACCGTGATAAAGATTAGAGGTGCGAGGGAAGGGAAGAGGTCATATGCATTCTCGTAAGATTTTGAAGATAAATCAGTTTGAAGACATTGACCTCATAATGCGAAGACATTCACTTATTTGATGAGAGTTGGTTCTAGAGTTGTACAAATCCAGGAATAAGTACAAGTGAGGAATCTAACTTGTAAAGAAGCATAAGTGAATAGACTAGGCAGAATATGAGATGCAGAATGAGATACATTCAAGTTTGGAGATCTAGAAACCACTTTTGGTAAAGACGGATGAATCTATCAGATCAAAAAGACGGTAAAAAGTAAAATTTAATTACCACACGAAGAACTGCTAGACGGAGCGAAGGAAGAGGCCGAGCAGTTCAATCTCCCGTGCCCTAACTTGGCGATGGAAGACACCTACAGCAACGGCAGAGAGGACAAGGCCCGCGGCCGGCGTGAGGATGGCGTCGAAGAAGTCACTGCAGCTAAGCGCTTCGTCGTCGGCGTCGTCGAGAGCTAGCGGAGGCGCTAGGGTTTGCGAGAGGTGGCGAGGAGGAAGAAGAATTTTTGACTGAGACGTGACGGGTATTTATAAGGACAGAGACGGCACAGCGCAATTACGTAGGTGCCCCTGGCGGTTCACATCTGACGGACACGTGGCAAACATGCAACACCTTGGGAGTTGTTCCATGTTCCCACGCACGCCTGTATTGTCAGGATGGTCGCTCGAATTCTCCGGTTTCTGCAAATAGGATAAAGCATCAAAACAGATATAATGTTTGTCGATTGACTTGGTGACAAGGTCTCAAATGAAGACAATCGACAGTTTTGAATAGAATGCATATGACTTGGACAGATAGAGTTGAGGTAGAAGCATAGATAGGTTAGGTTCCGATCACATTCACTTAGTTCAAAAGATTCAACACGAAGTCATAGCTATAAGTGAATTCTGTAGAGGACAGAACAAAGATAAATATATATAGTACTAGTCCAATTCAACCAATTGAAGATAAACTTGAATATAAGCCATGGATGAACTATGCAAACATAACGCCAATAGAAACACTTCAAACAAAAGTTTGGTGGTGGCGTTACCCACCGTATAGGAAGTATTAGACCCAGACACGGCGCACAATTATCGTGGCCCTCCGAAGTCAAATTCCGCATTCATGTATTCACACTTAGAGTGTATGTCTTCATTGATTGAAGATATACATTACTTTGTGTGTTGCACATCTAAGTCATTAAAATGCATAAGTGTTAGGATGTGTGTCCATTCACAGGACATTTGAGGATTCCAAGATATTTAGCTCACACCACAACTTGCAAAACCTTTTCTCATCCAAGGGCTTTGTGAAGATACCAGCCAACTGTTCTTCTGTCTTGACGTGAATGATATCAATATCTTCCTTCATAACATGATCTTTGAGAAAGTGATGACGAATTTCAATGTGCTTTGCCTTCGAGTGCTGAACTGGGTTGTTGGCAATATGGATGGCACTCTCGTTGTCGCAATAGAGAGGCACATTCTTCAGATGGATACCATAGTCTTTGAGAGTTTGCTTCATCCAGAGAAGCCGAGCACAGCAGGATCCAGCAGCAATGTATTCAGATTCAGAAGAGAGAGAGATACACAGTTACGCTTCTTTGAAGATCAACAGACAAGAGATCATCCTGTAAAGTGACATGTGCCTCGATGTGGACTTGCGATCAACCTTGTCACCAAAGATAATCAGATCGAGAATCCAACTAGATCAAGCTCGAGCCCTTTGGATACCATAATCCTAGTGTTGGGGTGTAAGCCAAATATCAAGAATTCGCTTCACAGCTAGGTGATGCGATTCCTTTGGTGCCGCTTGGAATCGGGCACACATGCAAACAATAAGCATTATATCTGGATTAGATGCACATAAGTAAAGCAAAGAACCAATCATGGAATGATATACCTTTTGATCAAACTCTTTACCATTGTCGTCGGGACCCAGATGACTTTTGGTTGGCATTGGCGTCGTGTATCCTTTGCAGTCTTGCATTCCAAACTTCTTCAGGCAATCTTTGAGGTATTTTTCTTGAGATATGAAGATGCCGTTGCGTTGTTGACAGATTTGGAGACCCAACAAGAACTTCAGCTCGCCCATCATGGACATTTGATATTGCTCTTGCATCATGTGACCAAATTCATCACTGTATTTCTTGTTGGTGCAGCTGAAGATAATGTCATCCACATAGATTTGGCACACAAATAGTTCACCATCATATGTCTTCGTGAAGAGTGTAGGATCTAGTGAACCAGGTTTGAAGCCTTTGCTCTTCAGGAAGTCTTTGAGTGTGTCATACCAAGCACGAGGGGCTTGTTTGAGGCCATACAGTGCCTTGTTGAGCTTGTATACCATATCAGGATGTTTTGGATCTTCTAAGCCTGGAGGTTGTGCGACATATACTTCTTCTTCTATCTTTCCATTGAGAAAAGCACTTTTCACATCCATTTGATACAGAAGAATGTTGTGATGATTTGCATAGGCTAGCAAAGATGCTAATGGCTTCAAGTCTTGCCACCGAGCAAATGTTTCATCAAAGTCAATTCCTTCCACTTGAGTGTAACCTAGCGCAACGAGACGAGCCTTGTTTCTGACAACTTGACCATGCTCATCTTGCTTGTTGTGATATATCCATTTGGTGCCAATGATATTGTGCTTCCGAGGATCAGGACGCTTGACCAATTCCCACACATTATCCAGCTCGAACTGTTGAAGCTCTTCTTGCATAGCTTGAATCCATTCAGGTTCCATGAAGGCTTCATCAACTTCCTTGGGTTCAGAGATTGAGACAAATGCAAAATGCCCATAGAAGTTGGTTAGCTGTGTTGCTCTTTAAGTTGCTTTTGAACGAGTGAGTGGACCAGGTGCATTCAAGCTGTCAATTATCTTCTCAATCTGAACTTCATTTGCAACACGAGGATGAGCAGGACGAAGATTCTGCTCTTGCTGATCAATGTCATCATTTGAGGAATTGTCTTCAGACTGAGCATTGTCTTCAGGTTGATTAGGTACATAAATGACAAGCTCCTCTTGAGATTGATTCTCAGAGGGTATGATATCTCCAATTCCCATCTGCTTGATAGATTCACTTGGAGGTACTTCATCTAGCACATTTGGCAGGTGCTCTCTTTGCGAGTTGTTAGTTTTATCGAATCAAGACATCCACAGTTTCAACCACTTTATAGTGAAAGAGGTTGAAGACTCAGAGGAGTGCGAATCCTTTCCATAACCAAGCATAAAACATTCATGTGCTTTCAAAGGCAAATTTTGAAGTGTGATGTGGATCCTTGATCCAAGACCAAAGACCAAATACTCAAGTAGCTTACATTTGGCTTCTTACCAGTTAGGAGCTCATAGGATGTTTTCTTGAAGCTTGTGAAGATAAACGCGTTGATGATGTGGCAAGCAAAGGTCAATGGCTTCAGCCGTAACTTCCGTGGAGTCTTGTACTCATCAAGCATCGCTCGAGCCATCTCAATGAGAGTTCTGTTCTTGCGCTCGGCGATGCCATTCTGCTGAGGTGTATAAGGAGCAGAGAACTCATGTGTGATGCCAAGTGTATCCAGATAGAGGTCGAGGCCAGTGTTCTTGAACTCAGTGTCGTTATCGCTTCTGATATGCTTGATCTTGACGCCATAGTTCGTCATGGCACGATTGGCAAAGCGTCTGAAGACATCCTGCACTTCAGTCTTGTAGAGGATTATATGTACCCAAGTATATCTAGAGTAATCATCAACAATTATGAAGCCATAGAGGCAAGCAGTAGCATTGAGAGTAGAGTAGTGAGTAGGGACGAATAGATCCATGTGAAGCAGCTTGAAGGGTTTAGATGTAGTCATGATTGTCTTCGAGGGATGCTTGGACCTAGTCATCTTTCCAGCTTCGTAGGCGCCACACAGATGGTCCTTCTTGAACTTGATGCCTTCGATGCCCACGACATGCTTCTTCTTCGCGAGAGTGTGCAAGTTCTTCATGACAGCATGCCCTAGCCTTCGATGCCAAAGCCAGCATTCTGAAGGCTTTGCTAGAAGACATACGACCATCTGTGGTCCTGCTGAGAAATCTACCATATATAGATCGTCTTTTCGATACCCTTCAAAGACTGGAGACTTGTCAAATTCCATTAGTACAAGGCATCGATATTTTCCAAATAGCACAATCATGTTTAAGTCACAAAGCATTGAGATGATATTGTTGAAACCAAGGATTCAACAAGCATCACTTTATCCATGTGTTGATCCTTTGAGATTGCAACTCTACCTAGACCCAATACCTTGCTTTTACCAAAGGTCGCCAAATGTGATGTGACTTTTGTCCGATGGACGTAAGGTTGAGTCCATGAGAAGACTTCGATCACCAGTCATATGATTAGTGCATACGCTATCCATAATCCATTCTGAAGCACGAGGTTAGCCTACAGTGCAGTTAGGGGGACAGGCTTCACCAAGAGTATTGTGAAGCATAAACATTTGACGAGCAAGAGGATTATCAAAGCTCAGATCAAGATTAGGACTGATAGGATGTTTGGCAAATGATTCAGGAACAAAATACATAGTAAGACCATTTGGGCAATTTATCTTGCGCTGTTTTAGGTCCCCAGGAATAGCATCAGACGCCTTTGATTTCCGGCTGGAGACCTTTCCCTGCAAAATAAAGTTAATTCTTCTTAACCACCCACATCTTCAGGGGTGGCTTAGAAGCAATGAGTCTAAGTGCAGCATCTGAGAACTTCAGCTTTGGAGCCCTAGCAAATAGCCTTGCAGGAGAAGAACGATACTCATATGAATAAGCAGAAAAGTTCTTAGTTCTATGAACATAGCGGTTTGAAGACACACGCCATATTCACAAGTCCGAGTATGGTTTCCCGCAAAACATTGGCGTTAGGGTGACTCTGTGAGTCCTCCGTCTGTATGAAGCCTTTGGGTCATATGAAGCCTTTGGTCTGGATTTGTCTTCTTTCGGTGGTGTCATGATGACATTCAGGAAGATTCTCAAGACAACTTTTGGGAACCCCGATCTTCTTCATAGGTGGCCCGTTCCTCAGCTTAGTACCAATATACCGCAAACACTTCACCATTCTCGATTCTTAAACAGTTTATAGTTTGCATCAAAGGATTCATCAATGACAATTGGGTTAGCACAGGTGAAGCAGATAAGGTGGATGGATCCATGAAGGTCCCTTTGCAAAGAACCCATGTGGTTTTGGGTACCGCCAAAGCTTCCAAAGAGGAGCCATCAACATTCATTTTCCTCTCAACCCAACACCCTCTTTCCTAGGGTTTGGTTCAGAATATGCTTTTGAGGACATCGCATGTTGTTTGATGCCCTTTGAGACTTTTGTACATCCTGTTTCAAGCAATGTCTTCAACCTAGCATTTTCATCGTAAATAGTAGTGATATCCTCTGCGCAGAGGGGTTAGTTACCACATCAGCGATTGAAGATATTGCAACAAAGAGCAGCAGAGAACATTCAGAATGTAAGTAGCGTTATCACGCTCAAGGCATTTTAGACAAGGTGGTTCAAATCCTTCCTGAGTGGAACTGATCTGTTGAGCGTGAAGTGACTCATTCTCTTTTTGAAGATCTTCATGAGCCACTCTCAATTTCTCAAGCTCTTGATTCCTTTGAAGATAATCACAGGAGAGCTTTTCATGAGTGGTTGTGAGCGTTTCATGACAACTTTCAAGTTCCTGGTACTTAGCATGAAGATTTTAATGTCTTCAACTAAGGACCGAGAATGGGTCATTTCCGCGTTCAACAGGTCATCGCTTTTGTCTAACAGTTTTTGAGTATGTTCCATAGCTTTTTGTTGTTCAGTTGCAATTTTAGCAAGTGTTTTGTAGCTGGGTTTGGATTCACAATCAGAGTCATCTTCACTTGATGTTTGAAAGTAAGCGTCGCGTGATTTTACCTTGGCACCACGTGCCATGAAGAAGTAGGTGGGAGGCAAGTCGTCCTCGTCATTATCATCAGTGTTGGTGACATAGCCATTGTCTTCGGTGTTGAAGATGGACTTGGCAACGTAGGCAGTAGCTAGGGCCAGACTCGCAACACCCGAGTCAGACTCCCCCTCAGACTCCACCTCCGCCTCCTATGAAGCAGACTCCTCTTCTGAATCCATTTCCTTGCCAACAAAAGCACGGGCCTTGCCAGATGAGCTCTTCTTGTGTGATGAAGATCTGGAAGAAGACTTGGAAGAAGACTTTGAGGATTTCTTCTTCTTCTTGTCATCAGAATCATATTATTTGCTCTTTTTCTTCTTCTTCTCATTGTCCCACTGTGGACACTCAGAGATGTAGTGACCAGGTTTCTTGCACTTGTGACAGGTTCTCTTCTTGTGATCATAGGCAGAAGCTTCATCATTTCTTGAGCTGGATCGTGAAGACTTTCTGAAGCCTTTCGTGAATTTCTGGAACTTCTTCACAAGCATAGCAAGCTCCTTTCCAATGTCTTCAGGATCACCAGAACTGCAGTCAGATTCTTCTTCAGATGAGGAAGCAGCAGCCTTTGCCTCCAAAGCTCGAGTTCGGCCATAGCTGGGGCCATAGATATCTCGTTTCTCAGATAGCTGGTACTCATGTGTGTTGAGCCTCTCAAGTATGTCAAACGGATCGAGAGTCTTGAAATCAGGGCGTTCTTGTATCATCAGGGCTAAGGTGTCAAATGAGCTATCAAGAGATCTCAGTAGTGTCTTCACTATCTCATGCTTCGTGATCTCAGTGGCGCCGAGTGCTTGGAGCTCATTTGTGATATCAGTGAGCCGATCAAATGTGAGCTGGACATTCTCGTTGTCGTGTCTCTTGAAGCGGTTGAAGAGGTTGCGGAGAGTTCGACACGCTGATCTCGCTGGGTTGAGACGCCTTCATTGACCTTGGATAGCCAGTCCCAGACTAGCTTTGACGTTTCAGAGCACTCACACGGCCATCTCTGTCGTTTTGTAAGGTGACCACAGATGATGTTCTTGGCAAGAGAGTCCAGCTTGAATGAACTTCTTGACATCGCAGGGTGACACCTTCACCAGATCTTGGGAACGCCGTTCTTGACGACATACCATAGATCCACATCAATGGCTTCAAGATGCATCGCATCCTATTCTTCCGAAGAGGGATATTGGTGCCATCGAAGATGGGGCACGCATAGCGGAGACTTTGATTATCTCTGCAATCGACATAGCTAAAACTCCGGTGGTTAAGCGAATCACACGTAACAAGGGAGTACCTTGCTCTGATACCAATTGAAAGGGCTAGTTATCGACTAGAGGGGGGGGGGGAGGGGTGAATAGGTGATTTTTATGGAAGTCTTCAAAACATGGGAGTTTCGAAGACAGACAATATAAACAACACTATTCTAATGCAGCGGAAGGTAGACTACACTAGACAAGCCATAGTCAAGTATTCAATGAAGTGAAAGCATGAAGACTAATAGCAGCTAGGTAGTAAAGATCAGGATGGAAGATAGTATGAAGCCAATCAGAACAGATAGTCACACAGTGAAGTCAAACAGATAATACAAGCAGGCAATGACTTCACGAAGACAAACTATAAGTATAGAGGAGTAAGAGATAGAACCAGTGGCTTCAGAAGGACACATGATTTGTTGGACCAGTTCCAGTTGCTGTGACAACTGTACGTCTGGTTAGGGAGGCTGAGATTCAACTCAGAAGACCGCGTCTTCACCTTATTCCACTTGAGCTAAGGACACATAGTCCTCGCCCAATTACTCTGGTAAGTCTTCAAGGTAGACTTCCGAACCTTAACAGACTTCGTTCACCGGTAATCCACAATGGCTCTTGGATGCTCAGAACGCGACGCCTAACCGGTTGGAGGATTCACAGTCCTCAAGTGAAACAAGTCTTCAGATCACACGGACATAAAGACTTCAGTGATGCCAAACACTCTTTGGGCTCTGGGTGGTTTGGGCTTTGTCCTCACAAGGATTCTCTCTCAAAAGCTTCGGCGGTGGGTTGCTCTCAAACGACAAAAGCCGTGTACTAACTCTGAGCAGCCACCAATTTATGGTGTAGGGGGTGGGCTATTTATAGCCACTGGGCAACCCGACCGGATTTGTCCGAAATGACCCTGGGTCACTAAGGAACTGACACGCGTCGCAACGGTCAGATTTCAAACACACGCGGCAGCTTGACTTGGGCTACAAGTAAAGCTGACTTATCCGACACAGGATAAGATTTGCTCTCATTGTCTTCGCTCGAATACATAGGATTTTGTTTGAGCATCACTTCAGTTACTCTGACTTTGTTCACTTGGACCCCACTTAACAAAGGCGGTGGTTCCTATGACTCAACAAAGAAGAAAAGGAAACAACGAAACAACTAAGTCTTCGCTCCATAGTCTTCACTCAATGTCTTCTCGTGTCATAGTCTTCAATGTGAATATCTTCACGCACCACCATTGTCTTCAATGTCTTCACACATTTTTAGGGGTCATCTCCGGTAGGTAAACCGAATCAAGGAGGGACTAGTACCTGTGTTATCCTGCAATTCTCACAAACACATTAGTCCCTCAACCAGGTTTGTTGTCAATACACCAAAACCAACTAGGGGTGGCACTAGATGCACTTACA
>CM038679.1:491231496-491255728 GCA_021605205.1 Aegilops longissima | reverse complement strand
AAATGGAGGCGGGTGTCCCTTTCCTAATGCTTTCATAGCTTTTGCTCGTATCGTCGGGATCCGAGCTCTATGTGTCACGCCCAATATGCGACCCTATCCAAAAGGAACTCGACGGTCCCACCAAGGATAGACCCGCATATTGAGACGCTTTTGCAAGGTGGATATCATTACATCAACATTACATAATAGATGGGGATACATACATAAGGCACAAATGCCACAAGAATACATCAACATCATATAGAAGATCAACATCCGACTACGGATGAAACATAAACAAAACTCAAACGACATCCACCTCGCTAGCCCGGGCTGCCGACTCGAACCTATCCCCGATCAAGAAGAAGCGTAAGAAGAACTCCAATACAAGCAAACATCGCCTCACGCCATGATCATCGCAAACCTGTACACTGCAATCGGTGGTGTAGTAATGTGAGCCACGAGGACTCAAAGAATCCCATTACCATGGGTATCAAGACTAGCAAAGCTTAATGGGAGAGGAAGGGTAAAGTGGTGAGGTTGCAGCAGTGACTAAGCATATATGGTGGCTAACATACGCAAATGAGAGCGAGAAGAGAAACAAAGGAACGGTCGTCAACTAGTAATGATCAAGAAGTGATCCTGAACTCCTACTTACGCCGACATAACCCGAAACCGTGTTCTCCTCTCGATCAACCCGAAAAGAGACACTCACGTTACGCATTACGGTTAGTGTATTTTAGAAGAGTTTACTTCAAGTTTACTACAACCGGATATTAACAAATTCCCATCGCCACATAACCGCTGGCACGGCTCTCGAAAGTTTATACCTGCAGGGTGTCCCAACTTAGCCCATGATAAGCTCTCGCGATCAACGAAGGATATTCTTCTCCCCGGAAGACCCGATCAGTCTCGGAATCCGGCTACAAGACATTTCGACAAAGAATAAAACAAGACCAGCAAGACCTCCCGGCGCGCCGACACCACGATAGTAGCCGCAGATCTCGTCTCGAGCCACGACCGGATGAACACTACGCACGGCAACCGACGATACCCCAAGGTGCCAAGGGGCGGCACCGCAAGTGGCTCTGGTTTGGACCAACACTTAGACAAGCATTGGCCCAGGGGGGGCTAAAATAAAGATGACGCTCGAGAGAGCGACTCCCAAGGGAAAAGTAGGTGGTGGTGAGGCAAATGGTAAAACCAATGTTGGGCCTTGCTGGAAAAGTCTTATTCAAAGCGAACTGTCAAGGGGGTCCCATAAATCACCCGACCGCGTTAGGGACGCAAAATCCGGGAACATAATACCGATATGACGGAAACTAGGGCGGCAAGAGTGGAACAAAACACACTGCATAAGGCCGAGCCTTCCACCCTTTACCAAGTATATAGATGCATTAATTAAACAATAGATATTGTGATATCCCAACAAGTAAACATGTTCCAACAAGGAACAACATCTCCATGTTCCAACAAGGAACAAACTTCATCTTCACCTGCAACTAACAACGCTATAAGAGGGGCTGAGCAAAGCGGTAACATAGCCAAACAACGGTTTGCTAGGAAGGGTGCAAAAGGTTAGAGGCTGACATGGCAATTTGGGAGGCTTGAGGAACAGGTAATAGGTAGCGCAGCATAGCGATAGAACGAATCAACTAGCATAGCAATGATAGTAGTGAGATCCAGGGTAGCGATCATCTTTCCTGAAATCCCGCAAGGAATAAGAACGAGTCCATGAAGAAGATGAAGCCGAACCAAGCGTAGACGAACGAATCCTCACGATCGCAACGAAACAGGAACTAACAAGAAGAAGCACACAACATAGGTAAACACACCACACCTGAACAAGACATGATGCATAACAAGCATGATGCATGACAAAGCTACATGAGGCTACTCATGGCAAGAGATGATGCAAACAAGAGCAACACATTAAAGCAAGTTTAAATGAGGCCGGAAGCAACATATAACAATTCCGGTAAGTCCTCATATGCAAATTTCGAAATTGGTCCAGATCTGAATAAACCTTATGTTCAAGTTGTTAAACAGCAAGTTAAAATGCACCACGATGATCTACACAAAATTCTAGTCAAGTTACATATAAAGTTTATTAGATTCGGAGCTACGGCCTAGAAGATATGAGAAAAACAAGATAAGCATGACATTAATGCAAAATGCATACAAACATCAAGCAAACACCTCAAAACAAGGATGCAATATGATAATATGAAACTACATGCAAAAACAAGCAAGTTTCATATAGAGCACACTCAAAACGGAGCAACGGTTCAACACATACACTCTATACAAGTCATGACAACAATCTGCCCAAAACAGCAACTAGGCATATTGCAAGCATCAAAACAATATGCTACAGGATCCCAACATAATAATAAAAGGCACGGGCATGATGTACAGGTAAAGCATTACAAAACATGAACACTGAGCTATCTCCAGAAATCACTAGAACATGCTCAAAATGACATGGCAAGATTGCAAATAATAACAGTTTCAGGCATTGGCAGAAATAACATCAGGTTCAATGTTTAGAGCTATCAAACAGCATGTTACAGGAACTTATCATGGCAAACAAAGGCATGGCATGATACTAATAAATGCATAGAACAAAAGTCCCTTACTGACCATAAGCCAAAAGGGATCAGAAAATATGATGGCACCCATGTAAACATGGCAAGTTATATTACAGATGCATACATGGCAGGAACAACAATAAGTAGGCATGTTGGTGAGCTTGAACCACTCACCACAGAGCAATAGATGGCATGGCAAGGCAACCAACAGTAAGAAGACATGGCATAGAAGCTATACATGGCAAGAACAACATCATAGCATGCAAGGATCATCTACAACAACCTTGGAAAAATTGAATAACATGTAAACAATCTGCCAGGAAACATTTTATAGCAAAAGTAGAGCTGGATTGACTCAAGCTATGGCACTCCATAATTGCAAACAAGGGCATGGATGGATAGATCATAACCATATGTTCAAAACATCCTTACTGAAGTATCTCAAAATATGCATGGATCTCTCGGTAGCATCAAGTTTACATGGCATAAAAATATCAAGAAAACAAAATGAAATCAGCAACATCATGAAGCCTAGTTTGCATGCTTGTGCTAGTCACCACAGAGATCACAAAAATACATGGCATACACCCCTGTAAATATGGCATGGCATATTACAAAACACATGTAGGACTCAAGGTCATAGGGTGCACACATCAATCATGGCAAAAATGACAAAAGTGCATGTTCAGATAAGAATCTGAAACTAACATCACATAGCCCTCTTCTAACAGCATTTCGGGCATCAAGATGAGCTCAAATGAAAATGATGAAATGAGATGAAATGATCTACTCATCGATTCGAACAATTTGACATATTATACGCGCAAAACGGAGCTACGGATGCAGAGATACAGCAGGTCAAACATGGCATGATTAAGCAAAATTACTCGGGACTTGGAGGAATTTATACCCCGCGAAAAACATGGATGAGGACGGAGCGGGCCGGCGGGATCCAAGGCGCGGGGAGGGTTTGGTTCGGGCCCTTGGTGGATCTGGTCCACCTTTCGGGTCCGGTGCCGGCGAGGTCTCCGGCGAGCTCCGGGGCGGCGGAGTCAGGTCAGGGGCCAGCCACGGTGTGAGGAGGAACGGCGGGGCGAGGCGCAGCGGGCATGGCGGCGGGCGGCGAAGTGTGGTGGCGGCTCGGCTCGCGTCGACGAGGGAGGAGGAGGCGGCGCGGGCGACTCTGGCGATCAGCGCGGGCGAGGCGAAGCGGCGGATGGAGTTTCATGGCGGCGGGCGGCGCTGGCGGGCGCATGGCTGGCGCGGGGCGCGAGGCGACGGGCGGGTAGTAGGTGCTCCGCCGGCGAGGCGGCGGCGCTGCCACGGGCGGGGCAGGGGCGAGGCGCTGGCCTCGGGCTCAGATCGGGCCCGGGCGGGCTCGTGCGGCTGGGCGGCGGCGCGGTGAGTGGGCGGCGGCGGGGACACGTGGCACGACCGGATTGGACGGGGGAGCGGGGCGGACGTGTCCGGCGCCGGGCGGACATGTCCGGTGGCGGCGGAGGGCGATTTTAGGGTTTGGACTGCGGGAAGGGGGAGGGGCTAGTTTTATAGGTAGAGGGAGCTAGGAGAGTCCAAATGAGGTGCGGTTTTCGGCCACGCGATCGTGATCGAACGACCGAGAGCATGGAGGGGAGTTATATGGGTTTTGGGCCACTTTGAAAGGGGTGTTGGGCTGCACCCAAAAGAGGCTTGTACGGTTACCCGGTTAACCGTTGGAGCACCAAACGGCCTCCAAATGGCACGAAACTTGACAGGCGGTCTACCGGTGCTATACCAAGGCCGCTTGACAAACCTCGGTCCATTCCGAGACCGTTTAACACCCGCACATGAAAAGAGGTAAAAGGGGGCGCCGGGAGACATAGGAGTGCCGGATTGCAAAACGGACAACGGGGAAAATGCTCGGATGCAAGAGACGAACACGTAAGCAAAATGAAATGCACATGACGACATGATATGAAATGCAAATGATGACATGGCAAAGTGCAACACGCAAGCACATGACATGGCAACGACGGCGAATAACTGGCAGACACCTGGCGCATCGGACCCGGGCGTTACACTATGGGTATTCAACAAGAACCCAGCTGGGATAAATAAAAATGGGTATACTTATAATGATCATGCCCTTCATTCATCTCTTTTCAAACTAGGAATACATCATGGAATAGAATTGATCATTTATTTATCATTGTATTATAGAGGTTGTTAGCGGAATTATTGCATTCAAAGTCAAATAACTTGCTATAATGATACTAGTACCTATTGCGGCAATGCATTTTTGAAGGTTCATCATTGAGCTCGTATTCACTCTGCGGAAGTATATTACAAAAGGGGTACTTATTTTGATATATCGATATAACTCTATCAACCAAATCATCATGTGGAATGATGTAAACTAGCCTAAAAAAGTGAAAGAAGCCCTCATACCCACTCCTCTTTCCCCACCAAACCAACAAGTAGTAGGTTGGTGGGCCTCGGTATCTCTATTTGCTAAGATGGATACCTACACCACTCAATAGTTCCAAATATTTTTTTATCCCATAGGAAAGAAAATGCTTCTAGCAATTTTTGACTTTCTTCCGCTGTCATACGACGATCTTCACAACCTTCCACCGGAGGCTTGTTTATGTTTTCTTCCTCTTTAGCCATTGCTTCTTTAATCATATCTTTGATATTCTTTAGGGGCAATTTAAACATGTTCGCATCCCGCGGGAAACAAAAAGCCAGAAATAGCTCATCGAAAGGAGTTTATCCAGATTTGGTACCAAACCTGGAAAAACCCTAAATGAGCTCTTAAAAAATCGATATAAGCAGGGTCATAGGAATCTTGAGATTCCC
The DNA here is from genome assembly GCA_021605205.1 of Aegilops longissima. Taxonomy (NCBI): domain Eukaryota; kingdom Viridiplantae; phylum Streptophyta; class Magnoliopsida; order Poales; family Poaceae; genus Aegilops; species Aegilops longissima. Next base: position 491,250,320 of record CM038679.1, on the reverse strand, counting down.
CTCCCTCCGCTTTGGAGGAGAAGCTTCTTCTATGGCTATGGCCAAAAGAAGAAATAGTCTTGTTCATTATATTCCTCCTAGAATCCAAGGCATTTCATCGGAATACATCCTATCTTTTCACCTTTGTAGTCCTATGCATAGTAAGTACTATAGCCCCAATCATAGCTACTAATAAAATCAGACTAGAAACCAAAAACCAGACGGAATAGTAGGTATAAAGCAAATTGCCCAATGTTTCCAAATTAGTCCAACTTCGTACCTTTCCGGCATAAACCGTATATCTCAGAGAGGTCGTATTTCTGTGGGTTGGTAGTAATGGAATGGTTTCATTATCTAAAATGAAGAACATTTCCCACCAAAAGATTAGTCCAATAATACCACTCACAGGTAAATAGCGCAATACTTCTTCGTGAATCTTCGCTATTTGAATATTGAACATCATAACCACGAATAGGAATGAAACGGCAATAGCTCCTATATGAACTACTGGGGAGATCATAGCGGAGAAGTCGAGACCTAACAAAATAAGTAAACCAAAAGTGTCACAAAAGACTAGGATGGGAAAAAAACCGGAATGTACCGGATTTTTAGCACGTACAACCATCAAACCAGAGACCAAAGCAGGGCTCAACAAAACAGAAAGTATCATGGTACGTCGTCCTCCCTTGAAATGGAACTTGAATGCTGGAGCAAGAAGACGCATTCAAGTCGATCTATTACAACTAGCGCGGTTGTTCGTATTTCATTTTCTTCTTCCAAGCTGATGCTCTTCTTATAAAAGAAAGCACTCACTGAATTACTTACTGAATCTCGTCTTTCTCTCTGCGCCGATAATTTTTGACATGTCCGGGTCAATCAGAGGTTCGGCTTGCTTCTCCCCCACCCTCGCCTATGAAATGGATAACCCTTGCTGCCATAGCAGCAAGATTTTAAGGGCTTCTGTTGAAGTGGAATAGGAGGAAGTCATGCATTCTTTCAAGAATCTCCAACCCCCCCTTTACCTTCTCTTTCTATTCTATAAAAAGGCGAACATCTAATCTAGGCCCAGTCACCTTTCTATGAAGGCGAGCAACCCAGCCCCCTTGTTGAAATTTGGATATTAAGGAAGCCGTATTTCGCAATAGGAGCTCCAAGAAGCTGGGCTTAGGGTATGCCTCATGCGGTCGTTTCGGTGACTCAATTGGCTGGCTTCCTCAGCTCGGTGGTGTCGCCACCTCTCCCGGGACGGAATGATTATCCCACCGATGGGTCTACATTCATCCCTGAATGTCGTCGGTACTCTTCACTTCCTGCCATTCTTGTAACCGTCACCTGTAATCACGCAGGTGTGTCCGCACCCCTAGAGTGGGCCGAAAGAAAGGATTTTTTCTCGAGCAACCCCCGGTTCCATACCTGTGGAGTTCACTTTCCCATATGAGCACTCGGTACATATATAAGTCGGTGGAAGAGTCAAAGGGTCACCACTACCGAGGATCTCCCCTTATCTTAGAAGGGTCGCCCGAGGGTTCGCCGTGGTTCATTCTGTGCTTACACACTAGGCTACCCTTCTCCAAAGCTCATGGGACCACCTATCACTAGTCTTGGCCGGAGGGGTTTATTGCACAAAAAGGCCGGACGCGGGCTCCAGCAGAGGAAAGCCCAACAGATGTCGGATGCAAAGCCCGCACCTCATTAAGATCATATTGGCATACTCTCCTAAAAAAGAGCAGACCCCATTGAAGGCGGGAGTGAGGTACAACAAGGCCATTTCCGTCCACCTTCTCACGGAGCCGCACGTGGGCGTTACAGCTCATACAGCTCCCGGCCAGCAAGCAGTTAGCTTTCCTCTAGAAGTCAAGGAAGTGTGGATAGATCGGATGAAGGTTTTATTTCTTAAAAATCGCCCTAACCGTCCTAAATATGGACGGAGAGCGGTCTCGAGTTTTTGGGGTCCTCGAGATCGCATTTTAGGTCGAGTAGAGGCGCTAGGAGTCTGTGGGCTTCCTTGGCATTTCAAGATGGCCTCTATCGTATTTTCGAGAGCCTCCCGTTTGCCCGTCAAGGGCATTTGACATCCAGAGACAAAAGCAGTCCCACACTAAACTGGGAATTTTCCCCAATGGGCGTAACCAGCTCTGCTTTCGCGGTCTCAAAAGGAGAAGCCCGAGCAGCTTGCAGTTGCTTTTTCTCTTTATTCCTTCTAAGCGAGCCTCTAAAGACTCTACTCCTACTTTAAACTTAGAGTCCGATTCTTCCAAAGACAAAGTAGAACTTCATTTTGAGGAGTTTGCCCCCGTTCACCGCCCGTCCGGCGGCGGCTACTCTGGGATGGATCGAGGTTTAGGCCGGGGCTTGCTCCTTTCTTCCGAGCTAAGGAAGGACCTGTGGGTGGCGTTCTACGGTAAAGGGGAATCTCAAGGAGGGTCTCGGACCTTGAAGTGCCCCACTACCGAGGGTTGGCGTTGTGTCGACGACCCCCTCTGGCTCCGGGCTAGAGGTAATTTCTATGATCTCCCCGACCCTTTGTTCCTTGTCACCATCGCAATAACAATAAGGAGACGCGGTGACATTGTCATCCAGAAGGAAAAAGAAAACCCCAAAGGACCGAATGGAATTCTACTTGTCGGGCTTGGATTCGTTTCGTTTATCAAAAATCGAAATAATAAACAACAACCCATAAATAAAAGAGAAATTACAATAACAAATCTAAAGTGAAGCCAATAAACATAAAAATAAACCAGTCTCCTTTTAAAAGGAACGGCCAATTCACTTCAAAAACTATGTTCTAACTTGAGCAGAAAAATTGGTGGCATTTGACGACTAAAGTTTCACCACCCCTACTACTGCCGAAATCCTGCTTTGGTGAGCTTTCCCAAGGTGACACCGAAGGTATACCTCCTTTAAATCGCCCTCACCTCCTCCATGAGGATGATCCCTTTGGATTCATTGCGACATCATGAACAATGGGGCATCTGCCAAGCACCGCACCCCACCACGCTTACGGCTCTATACCTACTAGACCTGATTCGGTAAAGCTTTCTTTCTATATGCTAATTCTCATGCAGTTCATATTGTCGATATGAGTATAATTGCCTCGAGAAATAGATAAGAATTCCTTCCTTTACCCGTAAATGAATAGGAATCAGGTTAATAAAACGGAACTGTTTCCGCCTTCCTCTCGAATCGAGCTATTTCTACGAAATATGCAGTTTCACATCATTACAGAAATCCTATACCATGTATTACCACCGGTATGGAGCCATCGTCGTCTTCGGCGTAGCGTGAAGACCTTCCCACGGTCTTGAGTCGTTCTTGACCGGCTAGCAAGCACCGGTGGAATTTAACCTCCTAGTGGTCGGGACACGCCTTCTTCTCTAGAATCACGCAAGTGGTACCGCTCCCCACGGTAAGGATAAAGACCTTAAGGCATAAACTTAGAGCCCGAGTCAGGAAGATAGTATTTTCTCGGTGACGATAGTGGCCATTTTCCGTTCGGTGGTTGTATCCGAGAAAGATTCTAGAGTCATTTGCGTACCCTCCCAACCAACCATCACATATGTGAAACTCATGTGAAAATAAAAAGCACACAAACTCTTACGTGTTGGCGAAACTCGTTTTCCATGATAACGTATTTGGTTTGCTGTTGCAACTCGGGCAGAAATGTGTGTCCGGCTCCAACGCTATTCTAGAAATGCAAAAATAGAATAATAGATGAATTAGAAAACTCAACTGTTCTTTGTGATTGGTACCGCTTGAACTAAGCGGCCCAATTCTTGGTAGGTACTTATTAGGGGAGGCCAACCACCGAATGAACAATGATCTCCGGTCCCACTTGATTCACAGGGAATTTAGGGAACCTACGGACTTGACTCTTTTAAGAGGAAGAAATTCAAGTGAAATATCTAGAATATGCTTTACACTCCATTTTCACACAGGTATGCCCCTACCTTTACATTGATTGATGCACTAATAAGACTTCAAATCCTTGGTTTGAGCATCCCTTTCTTTTGTAACCTCTCTTAGGAACTTCAAAGCGGAACAAGGCTAGGATCCTAATCTCTATTCCTTCCTCCTTGGCGTCGAGATAACTCCAATAAAACATGGTGAAGTAGATATAAAAGCGTGTCGAAGAGCAATAGACTCTTTTTTATAGAGCTTATCATTGTCATTGATTGACCAAGCATGACTTATGGATTGCATTTTATACGGTGCTATTTGAATAGCAAGATTCTTGAAAGGCGGAGGAAATAGACTTTCTTGCTCTGCATCATTCTTTCTAAGGGCATCTAAGGAACTAATCAAAGGTTACGAAAGAGAAGGCTTGAAAAGGAGCTTACTTTTCCGCTAATGCTACTTCCGCTATCTCGTAAGGAGGATCGACTCATAAACCTCCCTTGGTATTTGGGTAGGGAGAAAGATAATTAATTAGACTGAGTGAGGAATGTATACAACTACTGCTCAAAAGGCAATAAGAAGCACGCCTCCTACTAGACATGGAAGGAGTAAACCTAAAATATGCTTTCTTCCTTATGTTGAATCAACTTCCTTGTCTCTTTCTAGAAAGTCGAGCTGGCCCAAGGTGACTTCTTGGGAAATGAAAAAAAATTGGTTCAATCGAGTACTTATGTTTAACGGAGTTCTCTCTCATATTGTTATGTTTACGGAATGCCATAAGCCTGCTCTCAAGGAACAACTCGAATCATCACGACGCAGGACTTGCTTTCACGGGGAGTTGGACAAATTACCCTCTTGTGGGTATGGCGATAGATAGCAATAGCAACGGATTGATTATGATTATGATTAAGTAGACTATTTGTTGGATGAGCTCCAAAAGGTGGTGAGCCCGATGAGTCAACCAAAGGGGTGGGCCCTTTAAACCCCTAGGGCGTAAGCATTCCTGCCTATCCAAAATAAGAGGTCAAGTCAATCTTGAATGCGGTTCGTACCTATTAGTATTAGATACAGAATCCTATTTGTTTTGAGCGCCCCTATCCTATATTCTCTCTATCTATAGATGGGGAAAGACATGCTCGATATGAATTGGGACAAAGAAGAAACTCAAAAGCAGGAGGTAGGTCCGTGGTTTCAAGTTGAGTAGTGAGTGGTTCCTTGAGGGGAGTTGGCAGAAACCTTTACTCATTTGATTTCCTCCCAAAAGAAGGAGGGGTTTTCCTATGGTAGGCGCCAAGAAAGATACCATGAAATTAGGCACCAGGTACTATCCATCATGTTGGAGATATGCCCTAGAGGCAATCATGTATGATGATATTTCCTATGTGTTTATGAATAAAGATAGTCCTTGGACATTATCAATGATGTGTATCAGCAAGTATGTGACTTGTTTGTGGGACTATGCATTGTATGATGACTGTCCTAAAAGGTCCCTAGTCGAAAGGGCTGTGTGGACGCGCAGCCGACTAGATCGGCATATGACACGGTCGATGGCTTGGTCTCACTAGCCATGGAGCATTGGATGCTAACGGATAATATGGACTTGGAAAGGTCTGGTCGGATTCGACGAGTCGGATCCGAAGTCGAGATAAGGCCCAGTCGGACGGACCCAACTATGAGATGCAGCGATATGTCATCTGTGAGTCTCTAGTACAACATCGTTCTATGTCCTAAGACCTGAGCCGACGATGTACTCGGGATGGTGATGAGACTTGCTTTGGGCCGACCAAACGCTACTCCGTGATTGGGTAGTTACAAAGGTAGGTTTCGGTTTGTCCAGTCCCATGCTGCGAGACATGGTCGAGCAAGATGGGATTTTCCTCCGATCGGGAGAGATATACTCTGGGCCCCTCGTGTGATCCGACCAGGATAAGCATGGCCATGTGACAAGGATTATGAGATAATCCGGATTGTGGTCGGTATCCTTTGGAACGAGAAAGAGGTCGGGCTAGCACAAGGATGACAGTCTCGCCTTTGAGCCCGACAACATATATCGCTTGGCAAAGGGAATGAAGTGTGACACGTTATGCAGAGTTCGCCTAACCAGCTTCATAGTCTGCTTGGTGGTCGGCACGCCTTGCTAGAGGCCGCTACCAACCGTGCAGGTCGGAGGTGATCCAAACTGTGACCAAGCCGACTTGAACCTAAGGGGTCGTGCACTTAAGGGAAGGAACCTACGAGGTTGGTTCGTAGGACACTGGTCGGATGTGATCCGAACTGGACTAGGAACGTGACCGAGTAGACTTTGGGCTTTAGGGTCCGTGCGAGGCCCAAGTGTTGAGCCCATGACGGATGCCTATATAAAGTGGAAGTGCGGCACACTCATGTGGTTGATCGCTTCGGCGCTGCGACTAGGGTTTGCATGTGTTGCGAATAGCCACCTCCACTCGCTGCCGACTGTGTGATCGGACCTAGCAGTCCGCCGCACGGTGTTCCTCCTGCATGCGCGGATACCGTTAGAGGCGGTGCACATGCGCCGCTCCGGCGAACTCGTACGTGGGATCGGACGACTGGCTGTTCGAGGGAGATCGAACAAGGAGGAGACGATCCACGCGACCTTGCCCCAACTCTTCTTCCGCTGCACGCACTGCACGCCTAGTGGTAACGAATTGTGATCCATCTCCCGTAGCATGTTCCTGGATGTTCTGCGCGTAGGAAAATTTTAATTTGCAGTCGACGCACCCTACCGTAGAACCCGACACATCACACTTAGAGTTGGTATTTATTGTTTGATTCGAATCCCTGCTTACCAAACAGTTGTCATAACAGATTTGAATGACGATATCCAATTATGAAATGGCTAGAGGAGGCACAGAGATAAGACAGAACCGATGGTAAGGTAAATCAAAGGTTTTCATTTACCTTATCATCGTCGTAACTTTCTTATCTATTTGTGTATGCTATTAGAAAGGGAAATTGATACAACCAACGCATAAAACCTTCCGTCTTTCCTACTGAAAAAACTTCCGCCTGGATAGAATAGTTAGCCAACATGAATTCCTGCTTATTGTCCTTCCTACATAAGTGAGAGCAAGGTCAAGTAGAGCATGGAGCTTAGAAGTAGGATCTGGTAATTGGTTCTCGCTCAAGCAGATGCAAAAGAGAGGTGTTTTTGGGTGAGTCCACCTAAGCGGCTTTTGATGACGGCGTCGTCAACGTACACTTCTGCATTACGACCCAACCGAGACACGAGGATGAGGCTCATTAGGCGCTTAAATGTGGCGCCGACACTTATCAAACCAAAGGGCATCCGCTTGTAGCAGAAGGAAGGCGATAAAACTAGTTTTTCTTTGTCTTCCTCAGCCATATAGACTTGCGATACCCGAGTAGGCGCCGAGGAAGCTCAACATCTCGCACCTGCGGTGGAGTCAACCAGTTTAGTCCTTGTACTTGGTGGAACCAAATTCCAGTATGGATTGCAAGCCTTTTACGCTTTGGGTCTTAAGTGAATGAAAGGGTGGGTTAAAAACCATGGCCAGCCCCTCAAGAAATCTCGCCAGAGGTTCTTGATGGGATGCTAGCTGCGGTATATAGGAAAAACATGGTGCGAGCACGAACAAGATGTGCTAACACATATCCCTTATATTTATTGGTTCAACAGAAGATGTATGATAAAGAGTGGCATTAAGTCATGCAACACGCTCAGACTTTATAAGAGGAAAGACTCTCGCCAAGATAGATTGAACGTCGACGCTTGCTTACAAGATCGCATTGAAAAAGGCTACCTCTTCAAACTGCTGAATGCCCTATTCCATCTATCTTTCCCTGAAAAAGCGTATACTTTTGTTCTATAAGCAAATAAAGCATACTTGTTTTATGGATCAAGCGATCTTCTACCTTGGTGGGTAGCAGAGAATCAAATCAATATCGGAGTATTGCTCTAGCTGCTTTGTTGAATTAACTGGATTCAATCGTGACTCTCTCGAACTAGGTTGTACTTCGTCTTCCCCTCTGGACCTTGGAAATGGAAAAAATTTACCGGTGCGTAATTGAAGATTCGGTGAAAACTAGTCGACCTTTCATCACAAATTGAAGCAGAGGCTGTTAGTTGAAAATCCATTTGCAGATCATGTTGTTGAGGTAGAACTAGCTTCACCAATAGCATAGACTCTATCAGTCAAAGAGATCAGCAGGTACAAGGATAACAGAGACAGAGATAAAGGCTTCGTCAGCAGAGACGAGAGCGGGACCCTTTTGAAAATCAGAAATAAAAGGGGCGATCAATGAATTGACCAAGTGTAAGCAGAGGGAACTGGAGCAGAGCAATATGTAGCATACTTTTCCGTTCGAGACCCGTATCTAGACCCTTGTGATCGATAGCTGGACCCATGTTGACAACACCGAAATCCTGCCCCTCCCGCGGAACTAGTACCACCAATAGATAGGCCCGTCCCTTCTTGGGCAACCCTGAAAGTATCTTCTTGTGCGGATTTGAAACAAGACAAACTACTCATGGGACCCACTTAAGATCTCTTTCTTTAGTTTTCGCTTTATTCCTTTCTTAGAAAAAAGTAGCTTCCCTTATTAGTAGCGCTAGTATCTTTTCATAATGATGACTTTTTTGAGCTTCCTAGATTTTGAGAAGTCGAGGCATTCTTTGGGGGAAATTTGATCGAAACTAATAACAACTAGTCACGATTAGGGACAAAGCTCAGCTAGTATACATAATGTGTTCAAGGCGCATTTCATTCAACAACTAGACTAAAGAAAATAAGGGCGGAAGGATTTAATTAAACGTTGTTGCATGAGTGGCTTCTAAATGAGTGGTTGATGATTCACTTTCGATTATTACTCGCTAGCTATTGAAGCGGCGGTGTGACGCCGCCCATCATGGAATGGGTGCCACCTAACTATGATTCGTGAAGGTTCCACCTTCCTTCCATAGATATAGTTATAGTAGTTCCAGTTGATGTGGATCGCGCCCATGCTTGCTCAGCTCGAGGATCAGGCTCCTAAACCTATTTTCAATAAATAAGTCATCTGGTCTATGTTGTTGGAGTTCGCATGACGCCTTAATCCCACCTCTTTGTCTAAGGAATAGCCTTTTCTTCTTTTCTTTATTGTTCGTGGGAACATGTAAGATTAGCAATGGAAATTTAGCTACGGCTGTCCCTTCCTCAAGCAAACAACGCGAGACTTAGTTAACGTAAACAGAACTCCATCCCTTGACACTAATTTCGATATGTATGGAATCGAAAAATGCGGAAAAATGCACATTCAATATTGAGAAAATGTTGCGTAATCGCCCTTGCCTCAAGGTCTTGAGAAACCAGAAACTAGTGTTCGATGGCCCAATAAATCCTATTGGTTTTCGCATGGGATGTCATTTTTACAAGCTTTAGCATCTTTGAGCTTGACTATGGATTTTATATAGTTATGGAATAACCTTCTTATCCATGAGTTCTTCGCCAAAGACTCTTGATATCGCTTGTTGGGCCCTTGATTCCAAGTACGAGCATCAAGGCGACTTGAATGCATTAGGTTGGGAAGCGGCCTAGAAGGTGCTTAAAGATAGGTGACCGTTGTGAAAGTTTAGTCGACTTGTCGGCAACAACCGACCTTTCTTTCATCAAAAGTAGGAATGAAAGCTGGCATGCAGATAAGGAAATCTCTTTCTTCTCTTCTACTCGCTCTGAGACCTTCTAAAAGGAGAAGCAATAAATACAAAAGTGCTAGGTTTGGATTTGAGTGAGATCCGGATCGGTAGCTTAAGATATCCCTCAGACTGGAATGATAATTTCGATAGATTTCTTTGCATTAAAGCATAGTTGCAGGTAGGTTATGCTCCTTTGCTTCATCCCTATAGTCTAAGGATTGCCAATCAAACAGTAGGAGTAGACTAGCCATATTCATCTTCTACATCCTCCTATTTTCCCCTATTTAAACTGGTCAGCCTACGCAGCAGAAAAAAAAGGCGCTCTAATCATACTCGAGCCCTTAATCCCCCAATAGGGCTTACTTATCCGAGTCAATTCTTTCCTTCCTGTGCGAAAGCAAGGCCTCTTTCTCGACTTTACTTGAATGCCATTTACTGAGCTATCTTCTTTTTTCTTCTTCTGGAGAAAGCACATTTTATTATTTTACGGAAGCAAGGCGAAAGGTCATTTCGCTAACTGGGAATAATAACGTGAAAGCAATCGATCGGAGAAGCCCCCTAGTATTGAGAATGAAAAAGTGGATTCATTCCCAGCGTGTGTGTGCTTTCCACGGGCCTGATCTCGATTTCTTCTTAAGCTGTTATGTCCTCCGAAGTGAAGTGGATTGGTCGGAAGCTAGACTCCAGCAGCATCGATACTCAAATAATCGGCTCTGATACATGGCTTAGAACCTTCAATCTTTAGCCATTATTCCTAGTTCAGGTGGTTAGGTACCAAAAGTTATAAATAAGCCCAATTTGACCTTTTATACTAGATTTCCTTAACAAGGGCATCCAATTCTTGAAACAAATACGCTCCCTTCTGTTTCCACTTTCACTTTCATGCCTATTTCTTTTTCGACTTGGCAATCGTAGCAATTTATGTAAAGCCTCCTGATCCGGATAAACATGCTCGATACATTCTAGTGAACTACAAAGAGAAGCTAGAACGGTGGAAGCCTGAATCCAGTGAGTGCCCATTCTTAATAAACTTGGGAATAGTAGCTCCTATGGTTTCTAGAGCGAGTGAATGAAACGCTATCTTCTTATGAGCGGAGATAGAGAGCTATGTCACAATCAATAAGTGAGATGCTGTGGGCGAGGAATCTTCTTTCACAATAGAGGTCTTCTTTTCGAATTTAAGTGGGACTAGCTTCTTCCTCAATTGATATTACTGACAATCTAGCAATTCCATCCTTTAGAAGAAGATAAGACCATTTCTTTGAATTGTATGATTGAGTGATGGATGCGGACAATCACAAGCCTACTTTGTTTATAGAAAAGAGTGTATAACCCCCGATCCCTACCTGTTGTAAAGAATCTATCGTCTAAACTCTTCTGTGCCATTTGCCGCCTAATACAATATTTCAGTATAATTTTGTTTGCTGGTGCATATCTCTTGATTGACTAATTATTGGTTATTAAGCATTAGTGAGCTGACCTATGTACAAGTTCTGAGTCAACGCCCAGATCTGTATCTCCTTGCCTTGTAATCTCTCATTCATCTATTTATGTGCATACTTTAGCGAAGTCTCCAGCCCCATAAATATTAGTTAATGCATGATGCGTAAATCAATAACTAAAACTAAAGTGCCGATCATCCCATGCTACCACAGGATTTTTCAACAACATGACATATTGAGAAAAATCTATGTTAGAGCCGCCATTTCTTTACGGTTACATTAGTGTGGATTGTTCTAGGCCTGGCACCCTAGCTTCGATAGATTTATTTGATTTTGCAAGCTATGGCACAAGAATGTGATATGGGTCGTATCCTGCACCTCCCTTGATTCCGTGTTAAATCCATCCTAAAAAGCACGAGCTGGATCGGCGTAAAGAACAAGACGAACGTGGTATTATCTCTATTAGGACGGTTATGAGGCTCTGCTTTTTTTTTCTTTATTCAATATCTATTCTTTGTTTCTTATATTCCGCTAATTGTTATCTTGAATGTATCTTTATGCTTAATAGATAACTGGTGATGCTGGAGCTGTCAAGAAGGCATTGTTTGCGTATCAATCATCATCTATAAATGCCCATCAAAAGAGACCATTTCTCTTGAAACTTCGTCCCTCCAAGCATTGTACATCCTTGAGCTTCTGTCTATCCTGCTAGTAACTTCTACTTAGTGTCAGATGCAACTATACCTTATGGAATGGACATCCAAATCTAGCTATCTTAGCAAAGGAAATGGCATTCAAATCTACAGGTTTTTCTTCTTTAGCCTTTTCGCCCAGCGTTGTCATTATTGACACATTTTTGCGATCCCTGTTTTTGAGATCCTCAATGACTACCACCAGAAAGGGAATGTGACCACCATTCTTATTTGAGAAAAGTATCTCCACTATAGCACTAACGATCCTAGACAGCAGAGAAAGCTTGATTGGAGCTAAGAACTATTTCTATAGGATCCCTTCCACTCTTGTGTGGAAAGATCTTTCTTCGCTCAGTCGATCGATTTAAAACGTGTTGTCTACTATTATAGGGGCTGTAGTTAGGGTCACTCCTTCTTATGCCGGGAGATGGCAGTTATCTATATTTAGAAATAATAAAGAATATGGGTGTGATTGTCATCACTATGGAGTGATCGAGTAATCAAACCTATAGGTTCCTCTCTATTTAGATAGACCCCATCAACATGGCCATTCCCTTCTCACCGTAGCAAAAACCCATTAGAGGTTTGATTCTCAAAAGAAAACAGACCGAAACTCGAAACTATTCCTACCGCCGGTGGCTTTATCAATTTGAGTTTAAAAATAGGAAAAAAAGGTGTCAAAAGTAGAAGTATCATATCTTCTTAAGGAGCCCAACTCTAGCTAGAGAATAAGAGGATTAGGTTTTGGCGGGATGCGAGGTGCCAACTTATTAAGCATGAGAGTCGAAGATCCGGTTATAGAAGAAGAGTAGGCCAATCCCAATCTTAGGCTGCAACAAACAAGGAAATTCCTGTCATCAAATAGGCCTGATCCCCAAAAGGAAATCGCAATCCAAAATCCCTATATATCGATATCGATAGATTCAGGGCACCTTGCTACATGACACTTGTCTCGCATTGCATTCTCGACCGCTTCTTCTTCTGATTTCTTTGCTTTGATGATGCCCTTGTCCCAAAGAGTGTTCTTCAGTGAAGAGTACATTGGCACCCTAGAACACATCTCCTCTGGATGAAGCCAACAGGTCTCGGACAAGAGTAGTATCTGTGGCTTCATCGAAAACTATCACCAAAATCCAAATAAAATGCATCATAGACCCAAAGCATCATCCTTCACTGGGAACAACAAAAGCAACATCCAACTTCAACCTCGTGGCCTCTCGCACACAAAACCTCCGATATATCGTAAAAGAAAACCTTTTTACAAGATGGGAATTTGGCCCAATAGTCCCTCCAATTTGAAGTGATCAAGCCACCACTTGGTACCAGAGGGAACAAGTACTACCACCTCCTCCAGCTCTACTGAGCTCTCCAGTTCTTCTCCATCGGTGAGTTGCAATGGGAGCATCTCAACATCCTCTCGTAGAATCTGTGCAATCCAAGCCTTACGGGACATCATCCACCAAGAATCGCTTTCTCTCTTGCAGCTCTTTCATAGCAATGGCCTTTATGTTTGGAGGCTAACCCGGGCATCCAAAACTCTCCTCCCAAAGAAAAAAGATGCCAACACCGTCGAGGATTTCAGGCCAATCAGTATCATCTCGAGATTCATGAAAATCTTTCAAAGAAGAGGAACAAACATTGTCTTTAACAACACTCATCCACTTATTGACATTGACACGTATCAATCGGCGTTTATCAAGGGTCGCCACTCATAGAAACTCTCTTGGTTGTGACAGAACCACTTATCTTTCGCCACAAACATAAGATCCCTATGGTCCTACTCAAGGTAGACTATCGCAAGTCATTTGACCGAGAAAGAGAAGAGTTGTGTCTTAAAGTAAAGACGAGGATGTGAAATCCACACACTTGTCTTTCGTGCCCAACCCATCGTGGATTTCCAAATCGTTAGCGGCGGGTCTTTCTTCTTCGGGATAGTTATGAGCTACTTTTTCTTTCTTTCATTCCATCTGTCTCTGTATGCTTGGGTTAATGCCATAAGCGGATTTATATGCCCCGATTCCTGTGGTTAGGGTATTTCCTATGTTGAGCCTACTCGGATCGTAACAAAACTTTTGGATTCTCTTTCGCCTATTGGCCGGCTTTAAACAACCTTCACATTTCTGCTGAGATCCCAAGTCTCCAAGTGGGCCCTCTTGGCCACCTAATACCTTGGCTTTTAGAGAATCCCGCTCTGTGTCGTCGAGGACTTGTAGCTCGGCAGTCCACCCGGTAGGTTTGTTTATCCTTCCTTTTCGAGTGTCTTCTTGGATAGTTATAGCGCCCATAGGCGCAAGATGTACCTTGTGGAGGGCAGCGGTCCCCTAGACATAGCATAGTCCTTTCAGCAAGTGTCCGCTTAGTCCATGGTCCGTTGGATGGTCGGTGCAAGGCCAAAATTGGAACACAATGATTCCGCTCGTTCTGTCCTTCGCTTCAGGCCTGTCCCTCGGTGTGGTCAAGACTCATCTTGTCGGGAAGCAAAGCTTACACTTGTTCACTTATTATGACGGTTCACGGGGCCTCTTTCCTCCTCCCTTTTCTGCTCACTCGTAGGGGTCCATACCCCACAAAGGGGAGGAGTCGATTGAACATCTCAGCTATTGGCGGAATTTCGCCCACATCCGATCCCCAATTCTTGTTCACCCGGATGATCGTGTTGGGTAAATTGTGACCTCAGACGATCGATTGGGTGAGCAACAACCGCTTCATCACAAGATTGACTTATGGGCTAACAGGTCACACTTTGGCCAAGTATCCTACAAAGAGACTCCCGAGAGCCAAAAGTATTAAAGGAATGGCCATAGGAATGGGCGCATCATGACATCGTAATCTGTCTCGCCCGAATGAATTAGTTGGTACTAGAAATGTTAGAAATAGTAAACGAAAGGAGTAATAAGAAGTGAAAAGGACAGAGACACTTCCCAACCAGAAAGCAAAGTTCCCACTCATGGCATACTTTGTGTAAGCGAGCTCTAAGATCACATCTTTAGAATAAAATCCTGTTAGAAAAGGAAATCCAATAAGAGATAAGCTGCCCATGAGCATCATGGCATAGGTCAAAGGAAAGGAGGAGGCAAGCCCCCCATCTTCCGCATATCTTGCTCATTCGACATGGCATGAATCACCGAACCCGCACTCAGGAAGAGTAATGCTTCGAAAAATGCATGATTCATTAAGTGAAAGACGCTAACCGAATAGTTAGAGATGCCGCAAGCAAAGATCATATATAGCCTAATTGACTGCAAGTTGAATAAGCTATGACCCTCTTTAGATCGTTCTGTAATATTCTAGTGGTTGCCGCAAGGAATGACGTCATAGCTCTTGCAGAAGTAATAACAATCAAGGCCGTAGGTGAGTATTCAAATAAAGGGGAGCACCTTGCTATCATGAAAACGCCACCAATGACCATAGGAGCTGCATGAATCAAAGCAGACATCGAGTGGGACCTCCATTGCATCGGGTAACCAAGTATGCAATCCTATCGTGCAGATTTCCCAACGGCACCAATAAAAAGTAAAATACAAATCAGAGTTATGGCATTCAATCTCATATTGCAAAAATCCATTCATTTCGGGAGCACTAGCACAAGCAAAAATGGTTGAAAAGTCTCTTTGTTTGAAAGAGAGTAAAACAACCAAAAATCCCAAGAGCTAATCCAAAATCACCTACTCGATTGACAAGCATAGATTTTATAGCAGATTTATCCGCTGAAGTCGTGTAAACCATAAATGAATTAACAAATATGAAGCAAGACCTACTCCCTCCCATCCCAGGAAAAATTGAAGAAAGTTATCTCCAATCACCAACATTAGCATAAAAAAGTAAAATGGATAAATAACACATAAATCGAGGGCTATGCGGATCCTCGGACATATATGAAATGGAATAAAGATGGACCAAGCTACTTATGAATGTAACCACAATTAACATCACTACGGTCGGGGCTATCGAACACAGAGTCAAAAGTGAATTACGAGTCAGGCCAATCTGCGAATCGAGCGAGCTCCCTTGCAATGATGTGGTGGTGAACCTCTCATTCGTCTTGATGCTCTCCGAACCGCAAGGGAAGGTTTCCCATCACACGGCTCACCAACTTGATCTTCAACGGGAACCTTATGTAAGAACATGCCTGGCAAAATAAGTACGGTCTCGCTTTCCTTTGCCACTCAAGTGTACGACATCTGCAATGCTTAGGCCCCTTCTTCCCTTCCCTAATCCAAAAATGAGTCCACCGCCTGCCTGGCACTGTATGGATATAGGTATGGCGTGCATGCCAGCCTCCATTGGATTTTAGGTGATTAACAATGAAGCGAAGAAAAGGCTGGATCAAGAAAAGGGGGGTACTATGAGCCCTCTCGCCCCACGCATCTAACCAGCTCGCGTGGTTCACCGGTTCCACCGACGTCACCCTTAGATAGAGTTATTCAATCGATCACGGGATGCGCTTAAAGTGGGGGTGTGTTGTCCCTATTGGGCTGGGCCCTTCCCATAAGGCCCCACCGTCGGGGCATAAGCGCCCTCTTGCTACCCATATGCAAGGCGCCATCTTAGCCTTGCCTTCCCAGATCGCTCCCACACATCACGTTCGTGATCGGCCTCCTCAACGTGTATCGATCAAAAGGCAGGGCGGCAGAGCCCCAACCGACGGGAGAAGTTACGCCCAAGATGTCACCCTCGATTCCCGACATGCTATGATACCCTGGGTGGGTAGGAGCGGTCGAGTCCGTATCACCGCGGAAAAACTGCAGCGTCCGGATCTGATCTATCTACTCGGCAATTCATCCGGTGACTTCACGGTCGCCAAAGAAGCCCCAAGAAGCATCAAACATTTCCGATGAGATCCATGGAGCTATTACGAGATAGCAAGCACTAGCTCGGGCGACTTCATAAAAAGCAATCAAAGATAAGATCAAGAAAATGAAACACACGTGGTGGTCATTATAGCGGTTCCTTCATATCCTAGAAAACGTCCGAAAAAACCAGCTACGGAACTACCGAGCAAAGGCAAAAGACAATAAGTAGATACATAAGATCGAGTCTCTTAAAAAATCAGACAATGTTCAAGCGGCATGTCATTGAGACAAAACGTGTTAAGCATATAAGCACTTTTGACTTGATTTACAAGTGGTCGATTCACGCAAGACGGAAGAGAGTTTCCTTCTTGAGTTCTTTATCCCAATATTAAGGATAATGTGTGGGCCTTTACTGAAAGAAGATGGTTGATCCCTTGCCGACTCATTCCATCCTCACCCCGGTGGGTCGTCCTCTTATTCACTCTCGCGAGCAAAGAAGAAGAGAGACAACATTCAAGCCAGCAATGGACTGAGGTATGAGACGATAAAGGTAAAGAGAAGGGGCCGTCGTTGGTGCATAACAGATCTTTCCTATCTACGATCTTTCTCGGTGCATAAGCGAGGATTCGCGGTCGAAGTACCACATAAGCAATAAAGCTAATAGACCTTGAATAGCCTGTATGAAATAACTTGTGAAGAGGATTTACTAGAGTCTAAAAATCTTGTACGCAAGTTGGCACAACACTTTCAATCAATCTCGCTCATCTGGTCTGCCCGGTCAAATCAGCGATCATGCCCCCCTTATTCTAGTGGAGGAACAACTTCATCAGATTCATTCCCTTGCTAATCCGCCTTCAAGCCTTGTTCCTTCTTCCGCTTCATCTATCGTAAAATTCTATATGCCACAAATAGAAGTAGAAAGAAATCCTAGTAGTCATTGAGATTGAATCCAGAGGAAGAAGCAGCTCCCCGAAGGAATCCTTCTAACTACCACCTACCTACCTCCCGCTTTTGTTCGGACAAAGCGAGTTTCCTAAGATTCACCCATCACGGATACACTAACGTTCTTCCGTTGGTAAATCTGATTCTTGCAAATCAACATCAGACTTAGAAGCTTCATGGGGTCTGGTCTCGCCATTTGGCAATTTAAGCCAAACAAAATACAATCAGAGGTTATAACCAATACACAAGCGGCGTGAACCGATCGAGAAATTAGAATGGAGAAGTAGACACGAGAAGAGGAGGTGTTGGGACAGATCGATAGCAGCCTTTTCACTTATTGCTAGGAGTGATTGTGAGAGAATACATAACATAGGTGAAAGCCAAAAGGCATATATGACCCGCTTAGCCCAATGGAAGTGATTTGAAACTGACGTTTCTTTAGAATTCGATTGAGAATAAGAACATAGACCGGCTTATAGAAAAAGAGACGTGCCCTCTTCTCTACTGTAGATTCAGCAGCAACATGTTGGTTCCTTTTGTCATAATACCTAACGGCTGTGGGCAGAATGAATGAAAAAGCAGATGAAAGACACTATACATACCAATAGAATGAGAAATATAGAATAAAGCTAGGTGACGTCACGACATTTGAGAACCAATTGCTTTTTTGCTTTTCACCAACCTTCATGTACAACCTTATTTCGTATTGGAGTACAGCCTATCGTAGGCCCAGCAAAGGCAAGATGGAAAGCAAGCATTAAGTGAAGAAACAAGGTCCAAACAAAGTACTGAAAGGTTGACATTGAAAAGCTTCTCCATGTCTATATCTGTCCGATGGACCAAGTTCAAAGGAAACGGCTTCTCTACTGCATCAAAAAACCAATCCAAGCACGAAAAGGAGAGTTGCGGTTAACGATTCCTATAAATTGAGAAAGAAGCAAGTTCTTCATGCCCAAGGATAAAGTAGATGGAACCAGTTCTCTAACCTTCTTTTGTAGCAGATATTGCATAAAGTTTACCTGCCTTGTAAGGCTTTTGTAGGATTAATCAAATTTTCTTTTTCTCGTTCTATCTCAGAGTATCCATTCATTCGATCTTGCTATCCGCTCTCAATTGAATCCCTTCTCTGTTGTCGACAGGTGTGTCCGCATCAGGACCAGAATCACGGTCTAGTACCTCCGTAATCGAATACCTCCTACTTTATTAATTAGGAAGTGAAGTAGGGAAGTGTTTCCTATTCAAAGTACAGCGCCTTTGGTACATTGGTGCATTGGGGATTTCCAGGTAGCAAGTCGGTTGAGTGAGGGATCCATCCATAACAAATATAGCTAGCGCACATGATCTCCCTTCTGCGAACAAAAGGACAAAAGAGCGGGTCGGGCGTTGATTCGCCGTTGCTATCAGTCGGTCTACTCATGCCTGCTGCTTA
>CM038679.1:491161444-491229330 GCA_021605205.1 Aegilops longissima | reverse complement strand
TGGTTTCAAAATATCTTACTGATGATAATAATCAAGAAGGTAGCGTACTCACTCTTATAGTATAAGCTTGTACAAGTAAGCCGGTATTAAACTACTCATATTAGGCAAGCTGGTAAAGACCTACTCTTAGGCATCGATAGTAGGTATTGTTAATTTCTTGTTTTTTTCAAATATCCTCAACCACATGGCCAGAGAAGGGAAGTAAGGAAGAGTATAAGTCTAAGATATAAGTAAAGGTGGGGCTAAGACCTTTAAGTCAAAGAGTGAGGGCGTTAGCGGGTAGTATTTTGGAATGCTGATGTATTTGATTGATAAACCATTGAGTCGTAAATGACCTATTTAGTTCCGGATGAAATATTGATTGACTTTCCATTATACCCTTCTTCCAGCGAAGTGCTTTAACTCTCTTACATCTACCCTCTCTTCCAATCAAGTATCTAGAGAAGGTAGCGAGCCTTTTGAGGTATGGCCTGATAGCGCCTTATAGTCTTGACCCAAATGCTTGAATTTCTGACCTCACTGGTCTCAAATAAATAGACTTTACTATCCTCTTAAGGTTCTCTACGCCCTCAGACATTGATTTCTATACAGAATTTAGCATAAAGTATTTGAATATTGATTATTATTATGAGAATGAGAGAGCAAGTAACTTAATGAAGCAAGACTTAGAAGAAAAGGAGAGAAATTCTCCACACGAACGAACGACCCGTCAGGTTCGAACTGACTTAGGTTGGACCAGGACCCACCTATCTCCACCAAGAAGGAATCGCTTTGGTTACGCCGCCAACTTGGCGATAAAAGCCAACCTAATCTGCGGGCCGGTAGGCCAACCAACTAACTCTTCAAATGAAGAACTTATTTCCCCACACCTATCTCTATGAAACTTCCTTCATAGTTAGGAGAGGTTTTTTTAGCTTTTTGTCTCTTTTACCGCAGGAAGTTCTCCAAAAGTATGAAAGGCCAAAGGGCTTTGTACCAACCATTCTAGTGTGGTTGGATTCTGTTCAACAGCCCAAGGACTTTCCGCACATTTTTGGTTCTTTCCACTGCTTGAAGTGATTGCGACAACTACAAAGAAACGACGAATCCCAACTATGGATATATAAGAACGAAACTGCTCGAGCATTCCATCCGACGTAAGCATCTGGATAATCTGGAATGCGACGTGGCATACCCGAAAGCCCTAAGAAATGCATGGGAAAGAAGGTCGATTAACCCGAAAAAAGTGATCCAAAAATGGATTTGGCCTAAAGTTTCAGGATATGTCCGACCAAAGATTTTACCCACCCAATAGTAAAATCCAGCAAATAAAGCAAAATGGCTCCCATAGAAAGTACATAATGGAAATGTGCAACCACATAATAAGTATCATGTAGAGCAATGTCTAGCCCAGAGTTTGCTAGAACTATTCCAAATGAGCCCTCCTATGGTGAACAAAAAGATGAACCCTACTGACAAATAACATGGGTGTTTTGTATTGTATCAAACCTCCCCACATGGTAGCGATCCAACTAAAGATTTTGATTCCTGTGGGCACAGCTATGATCATGGTAGTTGCGGTGAAGTAGGCACAGCGTATCAACGTCTAAGCCCACAAAGAAACATATGATGAGCCCAAACTAGAAATCCAAGAACACCTATACTTATCATGGCATAAACCATGCCTAGATACCCAAGACCGATTTTCTTGAAAAGGTCGATACGATATGACTAATAATACCAAATCCAGGCAGAATGAGAATATACACCTCTGGATGACCGAAGAACCAAAAGAGATGCTGGTATAATATTGGGTCTCCCCCTCCTGCAGGATCAAAAAAGGTTGTATTAAAGTTTCGATCGGTTAATAACATTGTAATTGCCCCCGCTGATACATCCATTTTGCATCATGCTTTTATATCGATATTTATCGCATTATGGGCTGTTATTTCACGTTATGTCACAATACTTATGGCTATTCTCTCTTATTTTAAAAGGTTTACATGAAGAGGAGAATGCGGCACTGGAATTCAGAATTTGGAAAAGGAGCAAATATTGGAGACCTATTCATGCAACTCCAAAAGCCCTGAAACTCCACGGAATATCTTAAAATAAATAAAGAAAAATCGTCGCCAAAGATGAAGGCCAGGGGGCCCACACCCTGCTCACGAGGGTGGGGGCGCGCCCCCCGGGGCACGCCCCCCTACCTCGTGGGCCCCCTGGTGGCTCTCCAATGCCCATCTTCTCCTATATGAAGTCTTTTGATGAGAAAAAAACATTAAGCAACCTTTCGGGACGAGACTCCGCCTCCACGAGGCGGAACCTTGGCGAACCAATCTAGGGCTCCGACGGAGCTGTTCTGCTGGGGACACTTCCCTCCGGGACGGGGAAATCATCGCCATCATCATCACCAACGCTCCTCTCATCGGGAGAGGGTAATCTCCATCAACATCTTCACCAGCACCATCTCATCTCCAAACCCTAGTTCATCTCTTGTATCCAATTCTTGTCTGCAAGTCCGGGATTGGTGCTAGTAGGTTGCTAGTAGTGTTGATTACTCCTTGTAGTTGATGCTAGTTGGTTTACTTGGTGGAAGATCATATGTTCAGATCCTTTATGCATATTATTACCCCTCTGATTATGAACATGAATATTCTTTGTGAGTAGTTACGTTTGTTCCTGAGGACAAGGGAGAAGTCTTGCTATTAGTAGTCATGCAAATTTTTATAAGATGTATGTTGTCTAGCCTCTAGTGGTGTTATGTGAACGTCGACTACATAACACTTCACCATTATTTGGGCCTAGAGGAAGGCATTGGGAAGTAATAAGTAGATGATGGGTTGCTAGAGTGACAGAAGCTTAAGCCCTAGTTTATGCGTTGCTTCGTAAGGGGCTGATTTGGATCCACTTGTTTCATGCTATGGTTAGGTTTACCTTAATACTTTTGTTGTAGTTGCGGATGCTTGCAATAGAGGTTAATCATAAGTGGGATGTTTGTTCAAGTGAGAACAGCACCCAAGCACCGGTCCACCCACATATCAAATTATCAAAGTACCGAACGCGAATCATATGAACGTGATGAAAACTAGCTTGACGATATTCCCATGTGTCCCCGGGAGCACTTTTCCTATTATAAGAGTTTCTCCAGGCTTGTCCTTTGCTACAAAAAGGATTGGGACACCTTGCTGCACTTTATTTAATATTGTTATTTGTTGCTTGTTACAATTTACCTTATCACAAAACTATCTGTTACCACTTATTTCAGAACTTGCAGAGAATACCTTGCTGAAAACCGCTTATCATTTCCTTCTGCTCCTCGTTGGGTTCGACACTCTTACTTATCGAAAGGACTACGATAGATCCCCTATACTTGTGGGTCATCAAGACTCTTTTCTGGCGCCGTTGCCGGGGAGTGTAGCGCCTTTGGTAAGGAAAAATTTATATAGTGTGCTGAAATTTTCTGTCACTTGTTACTATGGAAAGTAATTCTCGAGGGGCTTGTTAGGGTATCTTCACCCGTCCCAAGAGAGAAAAGAGTTGCTCCTCAACCTACTGAACCTATTGAAAATGAAACTCCTTTTGAAGTTCCTTCGGTATGATGGAAAAACTGCTGGCTAATACTTTTACGGAGATGGAACAAAGCATCCTGATGAACATCTACTCTATGTGGATGAAGTTTGTGGATTATTTAAGCTTGCGGTATACCCGATGATGTTGTTAAGAAGAAGGTCTTCCCTTTATCTTTGAAGGAAGACACATTGACATGGTATAGGCTATGTGATGATACGAGATCATGGAACTATAAAAGATTGAAATTGGAATTTCATCAAAAGTATTACCCTATGCATCTTGTTCATCGTGACTGCAATTATATATATAATTTTTGGCCTCGCGAAGGAGAAAGCATCGCTCAAGCTTGGGGGAGGCTTAAATCAATGTTATATTCATGCCCCAATCATGAGCTCTCAAGAGTGACAATTCTCAGAATTTTATGCTCGACTTTCGAACAATCGCACCATGCTCGATACTTCTTGTGCTGGCTCTTTTATGATGAAGACTATTGAATTTAAATGGAATTTATTGGATAGAATTAAACGCAACTCTGAAGATTGGGATCTCGACGAAGGTAAGGAGTCAGGTATGACGCCTAAGTTTGATTGTGTTAAATCTTTTATGGATACTGATATTTTCCGTAATTTTAGCACTAAATATGGACTTGACTGTGAGATAGTAGCTTCTTTCTGTGAATCTTTTGCTACTTATGTTGATCTCCCTAAGGAGAAGTGGTTTAAATATCATCCTCCCATAGAAGTAAAAGTAGCTGCACCTATTAAAGTTGAAGAAAAGACTGTCACTTATAATGATCCTATTGTTCCTACCTCTTATGTTGAGAAACCACCTTTCCCTGTTAGAGTAAAGGATCATGCTAAAGCTTCAACTGTTGTTCGTAAAAGCAATATTAGAACTTACACACCTCCTGAGCAAGTCAAAGTAGAACCTAATATTGCTATTGTTAAAGATCTCTTGTCTGATAATATTGATGGGCATGTTATTCAATTCTGTGGTGAAACTGCTAGAATTGCTAAACCGTGTGCTAAAGATAAACATAGACCTGTGGTAGGCGTGCCTGTTATTTCTGTTAAAGTAGGAGATCATTGTTATCATGGCTTATGTGATATGGGTGCTAGTGCTAGTGTTATACCCGTTGACTTATATAAAGAAATTATGCATGATATTGCACCTACCGAGTTAGAAGATATTGATGTTACAATTAAACTTGCCAATAGAGATACTATATCTGCAATGGGGATTGTTAGAGATGTTGAAGTCTTGTGTTGAAAAACCAAATATCCCGCTGATTTTCTTGTTCTTGGTTCTTCACAAGATAGCTTTTGTCCCATTATATTTGGTAGACCCTTCTTGAATACTGTTAATGCTAGGATAGATTGCAAAAAGAATGTTGTTACTATTGGCTTGGATGATATGGTTCATGAGTTTAATTTCTCTAAATTTAGTAAACAACATCGTGAGGAAGAATTTCCTAGTAAGGATGAAATTATTGGTCTTGCTTCTATTGCCGTACCTCCTAGTGATCCTTTAGAACACTATTTTCTAGACCATGAAAATGAGATGTTCATGAATGAAAGAAGGGAAATAGATGAAGTACTCTTTAAACAGGAACCTATTCTGGAACATAATTTGCCTGTTGAAATATTAGGGGATCCTCCTCCACCCATGGGTGATCCCGTGTTTGAGGTTAAACCGTTGCCTGATAATCTTAAATATGCTTATCTTGATGAAAAGAAAATATATCCTGTTACTATTAGTGCTAACCTTTCAGAGCATGAAGAAGAAAGATTATTGTAAACTCTGAAGAAGCACCGTGCCGCTATTGGATATATTCTTGATGATCTTAAGGGCATTAGTCCCACTCTATGTCAGCACAAAATAAATTTGGAAGCGGATGCCAAACCAGTTCGTGGTCCTCAACGACGTTTGAATCTTAAATGAAAGAAGTGGTAAGAAAAGAAATACTCAAGCTTCTGGAGGCAGGTATAATTTATCCCGTTGCTGATAGTCAGTGGGTAAGTCCTGTCCATTGTGTCCCTAAAAAGGGAGGTATTACTGTTGTCCCTAATGATAAAGATGAATTGATTCCGCAAAGAATTGTCACGAGTTATAGGATGGTAATTGATTTCCATAAATTAAATAAAGCTACTAAGAAAGATCATTACCCTTACCTTTTATTGATCAAATGCTAGAAAGATTATGCAAACATACACATTATTGCTTTCTAGATGGTTATTCGGTTTCTCTCAAATACCGTGTCGGCTAAAGATCAATCAAAGACTACTTTTACATGCCCTTTTGGTACTTTTGCTTATAGGCGTATGCCTTTTGGTTTATGTAATGCACTGCTACCTTTCAAAGATGCATGATGGCTATATTCTCTGATTTTGTGAAAAGATTTGTGAGGTTTTCATGGACGACTTTTCCGTCTATGGTTCCTCTTTTGATGATTGCTTGAGCAATCTTGATCGAGTTTTGCAGAGATGTGAAGAAACTAATCTTGTCTTGAATTGGGAAAAGTGCCACTTTATGGTTAATGAAGGTATTGTCTTGGGGCACAAAGTTTCTGAAAGAGGTATTGAAGTTAATAAAGCCAAGGTTGATGCCATTGAAAAGATGCCATGTCCCAAGGACATCAAAGGTATAAGAAGTTTCCTTGGTCATGCCGGATTTTATAGGAGGTTCATTAAGGACTTCTCAAAAATTTCTCAGCCTCTGACTAATTTATTACAAAAATATGTACCATTTGTCTTTGATGATGATTGTGTAGAAGCATTTGAAATACTTAAGAAAGCATTAGTCTCTTTTGTTGTTCAGCCACCGATTGGAATTTACCCTTTGAAATTATGTGTGATGCTAGTGATTATGCTGTAGGTGTTGTTCTAGGGCAAAGAGTTGATAAGAAATTAAATGTTATCCATTATGTTGGGGATATAACTATTTGAGTAAGCCGCCCAGGAGGGGCCGGGTTAGGCAAAGAAGACTCATCTTAAGGGAAGCCCAAAGGCCAAGCATGAAGATGGTGGTTGAATAAAGGGTCTAAAGCCCGTAGGCGGCTTAAGGCCCATAGTAGTAAATCGCCAAGGGACATGACTTGTATCATAAGGTAGAATTAACTAGTCACCGAGCCGGACACTGTTTATGAGCCGGCCAGGACTCTGTAGACCGCAGGGCGTCCACCCGTGTATATAAGGGGACGACCCGCTGGCGGCTTAGGGCAAGAAACAACTCCTCGAGAGCCGGGCATAGCGTATCTCGCTCCCTGATCATCGAAACATCAAGCAATACCAACCCAACTAGACGTAGGCCTTACCTTCACCGTAAGGGGCCGAACTAGTATAACTCTCTCGTGTCCTTTGTCCCGATTAACCCCTTTAAGCTTCCTAGTTGCGATGGCTCCACGACTAAGTCCTTGCAAGTGGACATCTGCCGTGACAATTCCACGACAGTTGGCGCCCACCGTGGGGCCAGCGCACGTGGATTTGAGTTCTTGAAGGGCAGCTTCGAAGGGCTCAAGGGATACGTAGTTGGCCGGATGACCAAGAGTCGCCGTGGCAAGATCTACATCGACGACGAAGGCTGGGGCCCTGACGCCGGCTTAATTGAGTACGGGTACCAGGTCCCCTTCGGTGGAATCCACGTCTTCATCGGCCAGATTGGTGAGCCGGGCCCTGAGCCGGACAACTGCACCGACCTCGTCGAGACGGCTCAGCGTGCGAGACCCGTCCGAGCTCAACCCGTCATGAAGCGTGCCTTCGTGGGATGCGTCCACGGAGAGGAACTTTCTGAAGGATCTGAAGATGGTGGTGAGACGACCGTCCTCTCGGATGGTGATTTGTCCGCCAGTTCAACAGATTCGTTGTATCAAGTGCAAGATGGTGTGCTTGGGGGATGTTCCGATGGCTCCAGTATTCCGGACCCCTATGAGCCGCCAAGCTGGGCAGGAGTCTTCATGGCTGGGACTCAACCCGGCCAAAACTCTACGGCTGCTGCGGCAATAACATCCGGTCAGAGCGCCAAGGCGAAGGCCTGTGCGCCGCCGCTCGATCTTGATGGATCTCATGGATAAGCTTACGACCCTGTTAACCACCACGGTTATTCCTGCAAATCAAGATGAGCATAACGCGGAGGTGGCACAGGTGCGTGAAGCGATAGCTCGAGCCAAGGAGGCCTTGGAAGCTGAGGACACCAGGTTAGCCACAGAACGAGCGGCTTTGGATGCACGGGCGCAGCAGCTCCAGTCAGAGGCTTTCCAGCTTAATATGAGCCTGAACGCATCTAATGAGGTAATGAGAAGGAGGCACCAGAAAACTCAATCCCGTCTGCCTCCGGTTTACGACCCTCGGAACCTTTTCGCTACACCCGGTGCCGACCCTAGCAACCCGCCGAAAGCAAATCAGTTCACAACAGCCAGAGCGGGAGGACCGGCTCAGCTTCGAGAGATGGCACCTCCTCATGGGAGTATGGCCCCGCCCCGCTATGTACCAATACCACCGGGTCACTTTTCCAACCCTATGGAGAA
This sequence comes from Aegilops longissima, assembly GCA_021605205.1. NCBI lineage: Eukaryota > Viridiplantae > Streptophyta > Magnoliopsida > Poales > Poaceae > Aegilops > Aegilops longissima. Next base: position 491,221,259 of record CM038679.1, on the reverse strand, counting down.
CTTAATCGCAGCATCGGCGCGTTTGGCGGCTCTCCCAGTGGACGGTGATGATCCGACAGCGGTGGAGACCCGGAGGATCAGAGAACTTGTTTAGACGACCCTGGCGCAGCAAGAGACTTATTCTTACAGCCGGGACAGGATTCATTCAACTCCTCCGCCTTGGTTAGCACCGCATCGTCAAAACCGGAGTCCGAGTTACAACAGGCACATGGAGTCAGAAGCTTTGTCAAGCAATGCCCAGCGTCGTAACCAGCCCGGTGGCTATAACCTGGTGCAAGACCGAATACGTCAGGAGGACGAGCGGGCGGCTCAACTAGCGGCTCAACAGGCGGCTCATCAAGATCTACCAGAGTATCCGACGACTTCTGTTGGAGCAGGAGTGGCTACTAGAACCGACGGTGTTCCTTGTTTGGTGCCGGCTCTGCGGGATGTACGTCTACCCAAGGACTTCAAGGGACCTCGAAGGTGCGAATTACACGGCCGACTTACAGCCCGGAGCATGGATCGAAAGTTATGAGATGGCCATGGAGCTATTGGAGGTCGCGACGCAGCAATGGCTAAGTACTTGACCATGATGTTAGACGGAACGGCCGGTCTTGGTTAAAGGGTTTGCCGCCCAATTCCATTAGCTCATGGGCGAGCTAAAGGCCGGTTTATCGAACTTCAAGGACACTTGCAAGCAATCTATGTCAATTGTGGACTTGACCAATTGTAAGCAGGAGGAGGGTGAATCCACAACTCATTGGGTGCGCCGGGTCAAGGAAATAATACATTAAATTCGATAAGATGGATGTCGGCTCTGCAGTCCTCATGTTGGAGAAGAATTGCCGCTTTGAGCACCGAGGCGTAAACTGGGCGCCTTAAGCGTGATTGCAATGATATGGGTGCGTGATGGCGGCTTTAGTCAAATCGCCGATTCGATAGTACCAAGGATCCGCGTCGATGAGGAAAAGACAGGAAGGGAAAGAAGAATGGCAATGGAAAGGGTCAGCGGCATAACCCGACAAATCAAGGAGGCAAAAAGCGTAAGGCGGAGGGTAACCCGGAGTTTGTGGCCAATGCCAATGCAAAGGGTAACAATCAGAGACGTAAGGGAAAACCGCCCCCTCGATCTGGCGGGTCAGGCCCATCTCTTGAGCAGCTTCTCAATGAGCCTTGCCCGAGACACGGCACCCGGGAACGACCCACCACCCACTTATGGAAAGATTGGGCGATCATGAAGGCTTTCAAGAATTCCAACATGTTTGATGGCAATCATGGATCGGGCGGCGGTTCAGGGGCCGGTGGCTTTCATGGCCCGGGCGGCGGTTCAAGTTCCGGCTTTCAGGGAAGTCAAGGCGGCTATAATCAATAACAGCCTGGTCAAGGGGGACAACAACAGCAGCAGTCGGGTTATCAAAGCCATCCGAAGCAGCTGAATAGTGGGCAGTATCATGTGTTCACCACTAGCTTATGCAAGCGTGACGGAAGGTTAAGTAAAGGGCCGTGAACTCTGTTGAACCGCAGTTCCCGTTACTTAAGGTGGTCGAGCAGCCTATTGTGTGGAGCAGGAAGATCACCCGCCCGGGTTGATAATCCGGTCAATTAGCCTTGGTGGTGGCGCCTCGGTCGGTGGATATAAATTTACCAAGGTACTGATGGACGGGGGTAGCAGTATCAACATCCTCTATTACGAGACCTTTCGACGCATGGGTTTGACTGACAAGGATTTAAGGACGTCCAACACCGTTTTCCATGGGGTGGTGCCTGGTAAGTCGGCATACCTGGTCGGTAAGGTTGAATTGGAGGTGGCCTTTGGAGATGAGTATGATTCCAGGGCTGAGAAATTAACGTTTGAGGTAGTCAAAATCAAGAGCCCATATCATGCTCTGTTTGGGCGGACGGCTTATGCCAAGTTCATGGCACGGCCATGTTATGTTTATCTGCAGCTCAAGATGCCGGGTCACAAAGGCACCATCACTGTGCATGGGAGTCGAAAGGTAGCCTTGGAGTGTGAAGAAGGCGACGCGGCTTATGCTGATTCTGTTTGTGCAGCACAAGAGCTCAAGTTTTATCAAAGTAATGTTGACCCGGTGGATATGACCTCTTTGAAGAAACCAACTACAGAGCAAGACCCGGCGTTGAAGTTTAAATCGGCCGCTGAAACAAAGCTTGTTGACTTTACTCCAGGAGACTCTTCCAAGCAGTTCAACATCAGTGCCAACTTGGATCCTAAATAGGAAAGCGCGCTCATCGAGTTCATCCATGAGAACCGGGACATCTTTGCATGGAAACCTTCTGACATGCCGGGCGTCCCGAGAGAACTCGCTGAGCACACTCTTAATATTGATCCAGTATAAGCCGGTCAGGCAATTTCTTCAACGATTCAATGAGGAAAGACGGAAAGCTATTGGAGAAGAGGTCGCCCGGCTCTTAGCGGCTGGGTTCATTGTTGAAGTTTTTCACCCGGAGTGGTTGGCTAACCCAGTGCTTGTACTCAAGAAGAACGGCACCTGGCGGATGTGTGTGGATTACACGGACTTAAATAAGGCTTGTCCGCTGATCCCTTTGCCCTCCCCCGTATTGATCAAATCATCGATGCTACGGCGGGTTGCGAGCGATTGAGCTTTTTGGATGCTTACTCTGGCTATCATCAGATCAAAATGGCAGTTAAAGACTAGGAGAAGACGGCTTTCATCACTCCGTTTGGAGCCTTCTGCTATGTATCTATGCCATTTGGGCTCAAGAGTGCCCAGGTGACTTATTAGAGACCCAAGTGACTTATTAGAGATGTGTACAAAACTGTCTTCATAGTCAAATTGGGCGCAATGTTCATGCTTATGTGGATGACATCATGGTGAAATCCAGGGAGAAGGAAAATTTGATATCCGATTTAAAGGAGACCTTTGATAATCTCCGGGTTTATAAGATGATGCTTAACCCGGCCAAGTGCGTGTTTGGTGTACCTGCAGGCAAGCTTCTGGGCTTTGTGGTATCAAAAAGAGGCATTGAAGCTAACCCGGAGAAGATCAAGGCAATCACCTCTTTGGCTAAACCGGCGTGCATCAATGATGTTCAGTGACTGGCGGGTCGTGTTGCCGCTTTAAGCCGGTTCATAAGCCGGTTAGGTGAGAAGGCCCTACCGCTGTATCAGATGATGAAGAAAACGGACACTTTTGTCTGGAGTGATGCTGCTAACGCTGCCTTTGAAGATTTAAAGAAGCAGTTATCTGAGCCACCGGTCCTTGCTGCTCCCATTGATAGAGAGCCATTACTGTTATATGTGGCTGCTAACGCCCGAGCCATCAGTGTTGCCATCGTGGTGGAGCGCAAGGAGGCTGGCAAGGAACATCCGGTTCAACGGCCGATTTACTACATCAGTGAGGTGCTCATTGAGTCTAAGCAAAGGTATCCACATTGGCAGAAACTTGTTTACGGAGTGTTTATGGCAAGCCGGAAGCTGAAGCAATACTTCCAAGGTCATCCTATTACTGTGGTAAGCTCTGCCCCCTTAGGAGCATCATACAGAATAGAGAGGCCACAGGACGAGTCGCCAAGTGGGCCATTGAGCTTGGGCCTCATGGTTTGAAATACATGCCTCGGACTGCTATCAAGTCACAGGCCCTGGTGGATTTTATCAATGATTGGATAGAATTGCAAGCACCAGAGGAGAAGCCAGATAACACATATTGGACTATTCACTTTGATGGGTCCAGGCAGTTGGAAGGCTCGGGGGCCGGAGTTGTTTTAACTTCCCCTCGAGGTGACAAATTTTGTTATGTGCTCCGGCTTATGTTTCCTTGTACTAAAAATGCAGCTGAGTACGAGGCCTTACTCCATGGTCTCCGGATGGCCAAAGAGATGAATTTGAGCCGGGTAAGGTGCTTGGGTGACTCAGATATCGTAGCTCAACAGGTGTCAGGCACGTGGGACTCTAAGGATCCCCTTATGGCGGCTTACCGTTGTGAAGTTGATGCTGTGGCTGGGCACTTCAAAGGTTATCAAGTAGAACACATTGATCGGAGGAAGAATGAGGCGGCTGATGCTTTAAGCTGGCTGGGATCTCAGCGTAAGCCAGTGCCGCCTAACACCTTTCTCGACGTTTTGCATATCCCTTCTGTCAAAGTGCCTACAGAGGAAGAACTAGCAGTGCCAGACCCGGAGGCACAGCTGGTGGCAGCTCTTCACGCTATCCCGGATTGGACAATCCCACATTTGGCTTATATGACCCGGGGAGAGTTGCCTGAGGATGAGACCTTGGCGAGACAAATCATCAGACGGTCCAAATCTATGACAATTGTTCATGTCGAGTTACATCACCGCAGTGTTACTGGGGCGTTTCAACGTTGTGTGTCGCCTGCGGAGGGTCAGGAGATACTTCGTGAGATGCATGAAGGAGATTGTGGTCATCATGCCGGCTCAAAATCTCTGGTGGCCAAGGCTTTCCGTCATGGTTTCTATTGGCAGACGGCTCATGCTGATGCGGAGGATCTGGTCAGCAAATGTGACGGATGTAAAAAATTCTCACGACGAGCTCATGTTCCGGCTCAAGAGTTGAGGATGATTCCAATTACTTGGCCGTTTGCAGTCTGGGGGCTTGACATGGTTGGACCTTTCAAGAGGTCTAAGGATAAAAATACACACCTCTTGGTGGCAGTGGATAAATTCACAAAGTGGGTTGAGGTAGAGCCAGTCAGTAAGTGTGATGCAGCCACGGCGGTTCAGTTCATGAAAAAGGTGATCTTTCGTTTTGGTTTTTGCACACAGCATCATAACTGATAATGGTACTAATCTCTCCAAGGGTGCCATGGAAGAGTTCTGTCAACGAGAACATATCCGGCTTGATGTTTCGGCTGTTGCTCACCCTCAATCAAATGGTCAAGCAGAGAGAGCTAATCAAGAGATCTTGAAGGGTATCAAACCCCGGTTCTTGGTCCCCTTACAGCAAACTCCGGGTTGTTGGGTGGAGGAGCTACCCTCTGTACTGTGGAGCATCAACACTACGCCTAACAGATCTACAGGTTACACACCTTTCTTTATGGTGTACGGAGCGAGCAGTCCCGCCAAGTGACATCGACACGACTCACCCCGCGTGGCGGCTTACGTTGAGGCCGATAACGAAAAAGCTCGTCAGGATGCACTTGACTTGTTGGATGAGGAACGAGACTTGGCAATAGCCCGCTCGGCCATTTACCAGCAAGACCTGCGCCACTATCACAGCCGCCGGGTTAGAAGCAGAACCTTTCAGGAAGGCGACTTAGTGCTCCGACTCATCCAGGATCAATCTGATATGCACAAGTTATCCCCTCCTTGGGAAGGACCCTTTGTGGTCAGCAAGAATATGAACAACGGGTCATACTACCTTATCGATGTTCGAGAGCACAAAGACTCATGTAAGTCGGAGGAGGAGACCCGCCGGCCATGGAATATCGCCCATCTTCAGCCTTACTATACTTGAGCCACCGGTTCTCAAGATATATATATATATATATATATATATATATATATATTTGACAATGTATATATTATATAAAGCAATAAAGCAGGACCTCTTTTCTTTTCACCCTCAAAGGTTTACATATCTCCTTTACCAGGTGGTGGAAACAACCAACATGGAGCGGATCATATCTGAATCCGGCTTTCCCTTTGGTCCGGCTTATGATCATATCTGAATCTAGCTATGGTCACTTGGGGCTTCTGTTCAAACATAGGTCGATTGAACCAAAGAGAACATAGCTGTCGATACCCACTTGATCGGCATACTGCCAAACCCACTTGGGGGCTTCTTGATCATATTTGAATCATAGCCTAACCCCTTTGGGTCTGACGTGGATCGTATTCGAATCAGCGTCATTAAACAACTCTTATGGTCACTTGGGGGCTTCCTGTTCAAACATAGGTTGTATTCGAACCAAAGAGAACATAGCTGTCGATACCCACTTGATCGGCATCGCCAAAGCGACTCGGGGCTATATGATCGTATCCGAATCTTAGCTTAACCCCTTTGGAACGGTTCACTGATCGTATTCGAATCAGAGGCCTTTTAAGTTTGGTTTATTATTTATCATACTTTGTAAGTATAAATATTTGACTATCGTGAGGCCTTCTCGAAAGCACTATGGGGTTCTCATTCCACCGGTTTAACATTGATCACTTCAGCTGTTAAGGGCCAGGTGAACATCCTATGTGCCAACTTTCAGGAGTTAAATTTACTCTCATGATTTGGGTCACATAAGCTGGCAAGACTGCCAAACGGATCACAGGTATGCTATTGTGATTATGTTTAACAAATATGGTCATCAACCGGCCCTTATGTGATGTTTGGGTTTACATTCCGGTTTATCAATACTTTATGTAACCCCCGTCGCGATAAGTCGCCAAGGGAAGTCTGCTTGTTTTATATGCAGGATAACGCAAGCAAATTTTTAACATCAAGGAAAGATCAACATAAGCTGGAAGTATATAGCGATGGCGGCTTACGAAAGTATTAAGCGCCACAAGCATGCGCGAAGGCATGGCAAAATTGAGAGGTTTTTCTACCCTATTACAAGACTCCCCGAGTCTGAATAATGAAGCATTGTTTTCGCAAAGTCATAAACGCCTGGCGGTTCACTCCTTTGGTGGGCTTGAAGATTCCGAGTTATCCCTCTCCGCCTCTCCGTCTGCTGCCCTGTCCTAGAAGGTTGACGAGGCCCAGTCAATGCCGCTTAAGGCTTGAAACTCAGCTTCATCATCTATTAAACCAGCTGGGTCAACTTCAGGGGCAAAGGTGTGCTTACGAGTTGGAGGGATCAGGCTGACATCATCATAGTGAGGTGTTGAAATTCTCCGGTTCTCTCTATCATAGCCCGGCTGATACTTGGTAAGATCAATATCATTCCCAATGATGGTAGCCACAGGACGTACGACTCTCATGCAGGCGGTAAAGTTTGTTTCATCGAATACAGAGCCGTCTTCCTTCAAGCTGGGATATCCAAGAGCAAGGTCTGCCAGGTCTAATTCTGGAAGCAAAGCCTTGGCCCGGCTCAAGGCAGCTATAGCCCCGGTTCTGGCAGATGCCCATCTTAGCTCTTGGATCCGCTTGGGTAGCACGGCAAGCCGCTTTAGCACATCTTGCAGGAGATGGGGAACGTCATTTGATAAAGCCACAACGGCTAAAGCACGTTGTGACCCAGTGTACAGTTGCTCCACCAGAGTGTAAACCGCTTTCAGCTTGATCAACATGTTCTGCTTGAGGTTTGTGCTCCTGGGGCCTGCGTTCATAAACATAAGGTGAGCCGGAGATGACAAGTAAAATAGTCATCAAAGGAAGGATTGCAATATTCAAGGTTATATATAGTAACTTACCGAAGATTACTGAGACCATTTGAGATATCTGGCGCTTTAAGCGGACAGCTCATTGTTATACGCAAGTGGCGTTTCATTGTCTCGGCCGGGTCACCAAATGAGGCCTTCTCATCATCCCAGATTTTCTTCTCTGCATCAAAATTCTTCTTCAACTTCTCTTGTTCAGAGACGCTGAACTCAAATTTGGAGTTGGCCTTTTGAAGTTCAAGTTCTTGAGCTGCCATGCGGCACTTCAGGTCAGCAATCTCCGACTCAAATTGACTTGTGGTGGCCTGCATTGATGTCGGGTTATAGTCAGAATCATGGTAAGATATCATTAAGTCCCAAGCACTTTGCAAGCAAAGGTACTTGACACTTGGGGGCTAATGTATGCTGAAGAAATTTAATGTACAATGCCAGTTCATGGAAATTAAGTCCCAAGCACTTTGCAAGCAAAGATACTTGACACTTGGGGTCTAATGTGTATCACGAATTCAAGGTATCATGTTAGAACCGGGTTAAATATCTTCTTTATAAGCCGGACAAACCAGTACTAGATAGATTTCTAAGTCTACAACATATTTATTCATAAGCAGTAGACTTGGGGGCTGATACAGTAAGTATGGTTAAAGAAAGTAGCATAAGTTATACCTCAGATTTTTGCTGTATTTGCTTCACTATATTAACTTCCAGGTCACGGCTGCTATGTACTTGATTGATATAGCCAGAGACTACATCTCCAATGCTCAAATGAGTATAATCTGCAATGTCTAATTTAGCCTTTCGGCGCTCCAAAAGCTCTTCCTTGGCAGAGCACTTGGCAAGGACGGTGGGCTGACTTGGCTCGACAAACTGAGTCTTGGTAATTTCAACTTCCAGATCAATTGTCTTGACTAGGCTAGGAGTTTCCGGTTTATCAGAGCCGCCAAGAGTTTCTTCAGTGGGCGGATCAGAGGATGGTGCTGGAATTTCATAAGCCGGTTCAGGTGGCGGTTGATGAGTGGAAGTGTCGGCGGCTGTTCGAGTTCGGCTCGATTACTACCGGTCTTGGGATGGCTTATTCTTTTTGCCCTCTTCATCGGGCTTCACTTGCTGCTTGTGGACAAGGCGAAAGGATGAGTACAAAAGCATGAGTAAGGTACATCATAAGGTAAACAAAATTACATTATCGAGGCGGTTTTGAAAGCCGGCATGTTAGATTGCATAGACTCACGGAGGAAGGAGAGGTATCTCGATAATTGAGTCGATGAATTGAGAGGTTGACGAATTAAACCCGCCAAAGGATAAACAGAACATAAATCGGAGATAACCTTAGCCCGACGCTTCCTGGTTACGTCAGGTAAGCCGGAGGATAGCTCTATATCCTTGCTTGTTCTGGTCTGCCACCGGTTTTCAAATTGCTGTTGCTTCAAAAGAAATTGAGGATCTTGGTAAGCCAAAGGATGTGAAAATCGTACTTTCCGGGTTACCCTTCGGATTTTTGGCTTTGGCAAAGGCTCTAAGTCAGAGGAGATTATAGTTACCTCTTCGTCAACCGCTTGGCTGTTCCCCATATCCTCCTGAAAGGGCAGAATGTCAATAAAATAATGATAAAGGAGTTAGGAGAATTAAGGATTACCTCTTCTTCATCGTCACAGGTTTCATCCAATTTAAGTAAACCGGAAGCACTTGGCTTCCTTTTCCTTGAAGTTCCGGTCTTGGCGGCTTTCCTCTCAGTTCTTTTTGCCGCTTTGGCTTGTTTTGCCGCCTCATGGTCATATTTGACCTTCCAGAAGTTGTCATCGGCCTGTGAAAAATGATAAACGATTATGAGTAAAATCAAGGTGTAATATAATAAAGAGTATTCAGTGAAGTTGATGATTCACTGCGGGGGCTGGGTTCTTCTTGCAGAAGGGAAGTAAGCCAAAGGCGTTACTAGTTACTGTGCCCTCTTTCAACAATGTCTGGGTCATAGCCTCCACCACATCATCTGGTAAGTCGTCGGGACTATGACGCAGTGGGCCATTCTTCTCGCCTGAGTATGTGCACATTAAGCCAGGGCGGCGGTTTAACGGAATCACCCGCCAAGCGACCCAAACCCGGACCAGGTCAGTGCCATCTAAGCCGTTTCCCAAAAGAGCTTTGATTTTGCTAATGGTGGGAGCAAGTGGCAGACGTTCAACAACAGTCAGTTTATCTGGCAGCGGGTGGTTGGATTCAAGGCGCAAGGCGCGGAAGCCGGGCAGAGGGTTTTCTTCAGCCGGAGAAGTGTCCTGACAGTAAAACCATGTCTGATTCCAATACTTTGGGTGACTTGGCAGTTCAACATAAGGAAAAAGTCAGTCTCTCCGCCGCTGAATTGAGATACCAGCAAGTTCCAGACTGGGCCCGTTGGCACGTTCATTCTGCCGGTTTAAGTAAAACAATTCTCTGAATAAAAGTATGTTGGGTTCTTCTCCAAGGTATACCTCACAGAAAACTTGGAAGTTGCAGATATTTGACACGGAGTTAGGTCCAATGTCTTGAGGTCTGAGGTCAAAGAAATGTAAAACATCCCTGAAGAATTTTGAACTGGGTGGAGCGAAGCCCTGGTTCATGTGATTAGTAAACACGATCACCTCCCCCTCCTTGGGTTGAGGTTTCTCCTCTGACGGGTTAGGAGCACGATAAGACATGATCTCTCTCTTGGGCAGATGGCCGGATTTCACAAAGTCAGACAAAGTGCTTTCTATAACAGTGGATTTGACCCAGTTGCAGGCCACAGGAGCTTTGGGAGCCTTGGGTGCCATTGTATAAATTGAAGCCTATGACAAAATAAGAAGTTCCGGTTCAAATTTAACCCGGAGGAAAACATTGGAAGTCTATTCAAAATTGCGGCTTAAGAAGGGGCCTAATGACATATGGGTAACTATGCAGTGATGCTTAAGCCGCTACAGGTATCAAAGGCAGTTAAATTTTCTTAAGCTGCGGGAAGCAAGCAAAGCTGACAATCAGTGTTGTCTTCTTAAACCGGCTACATGAGCTACCGTGTGAAGCAGATTTAACAGATACAGTTTTTTGGCTAAGTATGGAACAAACAGGTTTCACAAGTTGTAGCTATTATTTTGGATCAAACGGCTGTTCTGAAAGGAAAAATTCTAGACCTACAACTGACACAGATGCAGCTCATAGGCTCGAACGGGGCCTCTGTGCAATGGAAAGGGATCTATGTGTATTTCAAGACAGATGCGGAACAGTTGCCGCAGTAGTTCTAGCTGTTTAAAAGATCAAAAGGAGCACTGGAAAGGAAAAATATTAAGGGTCTGCAACGGGCGGCGATGAACACCGACGAACTCGGGAGGCCGCAATGCAGATCTAAAAGCAGGGAAGGAAACAGACTTACCGATGCAGCGTTGTTGTAAGGTTCCGTCGTGTTTCTCTGGTCAAATCAGGTTGATGCAGCGGCCTGAGTTGGAGAAGACGAGGAGATCTGCGGCGGCGGCGGCGGTGAAGCTCGAACAGCAGAGAGACAGCGAGAGGAAGAAGATGAACGAAGGGGGAGATTGAAAAAGACCTAGGCCGTGCCTATTTATAAGGAAGGGCTGATAGAGACGGTGCGAGAAACGAGGAGGCCAACCATCATTATCCAGCGGCCCCGATGCCTCGGTTTTCAGAGCGGTTAATAAAAGCAAAGATCCGTTGGAGGATACGGTGGAGTAAAATATGAATTTAAGCAAAGATGACGTCACAGCGGGTTAACGCGGATCCAGAAGATGACGTCATGGTGGGTTAAAAAACCTTTTGCACAAGCAGAAGGCTGAAGGTTTATTTCTTAAGGTATTTTAAGATTGACATGAACAGGTTCAAATCAATCTGGGGCCTAATGTTGGGGATATAACTATTTGAGTAAGCCGCCCAGGAGGGGCTGGGTTACGCAAAGAAGACTCATCTTAAGAGAAGCCCAGAGGCCAAGCATGAAGATGGCGGTTCAATAAAGGGTCTAAAGCCCGTAGGCGGCTTAAGGCCCATAGTAGTAAATCGCCAAGATGACATGACTTGTATCATAAGGTAGAATTAACTAGTCACCGAGCCGGACACTGTTTATGAGCGGGCCGGGACTCTATAGACCGCAGGGCGTCCACCCGTGTATATAAGGGGACGACCCGCTGGCGGCTTAGGGCAAGAAACAACTCCTCGAGAGCCGGGCATAGCGTACCTCGCTCCCTGGTCATCGAAACATCAAGCAATACCAACCCAACTAGACGTAGGCCTTACCTTCACCGTAAGGGGCCGAACTAGTATAACTCTCTCGTGTCCTTTGTCCCGATTAACCCCTTTAAGCTTCCTAGTTGCGATGGCTCCACGACTAAGTCCTTGCAAGAGGACATCTGTCGTGACAATTCCACGACACATTATGCTAGTAAGAGTCTAGACAATGCTCAAAGAAATTATGCTACTACCGAAAAGGAACTTTAAGCAGTTGTATTTGCTTGTGATAAATTCAGACCCTATATTGTTGATTCTAAAGTAACTATTCACACTGATCATGCTGCTATTAAATATCTTATGGAAAAGAAAGATGCTAAACCTAGACTTATTAGATGGGTTCTCTTGCTGCAAGAATTTGATTTGCATATTGTTGATAGAAAAGGAGCTGAGAACCCGCTGCAGCACAACTTATCTAGGTTAGAGAATGTTCTTGATGACCCACTACCTATTGATGATAGCTTTCACGATGAACAATTAAATGTCATAAGCACTTCTCGTAGCACTCCAAGGTATGCTGATTATGCTAATTATATTGTTGCTAAATTTATACCACTTAGCTTCACATACCAACAAAAGAAAAAGTTCTTTTATGATTTGCGACATTACTTTTGGGATGACCCACATCTTTATAAAGAAGGAGTAGATGGTGTTATTAGACATTGTGTGCCTGAGCATGAACAGGAACAGATCCTACGCAAGTGTCACTCTGAAGCTTATAGAGGACACCACGCTGGAGATAGAACTGCACATAAGGTATTGCAATCCGGTTTTATTGGCCCTCTCTTCAAAGATGCCCGTAAGTTTTTTTGTCTTGCGATGAATGTCAAAGAATTGGTAATATTAGTAGACGCCAGAAATGCCTATGAATTATTCACTTGTTATTGAACCATTTGATGTTTGGGGCTTTGATTATATGGGACCTTTTCCGGCTCTAATGGATATACACATATTTTAGTTCTTTGTTGATTACGTTACTAAGTGGGTAGAAGCTATTCCAACTAGTAGCGCTGATCACAATACCTCTATTAAAATGCTTAAAGAAGTTATTTTTCCGAGGTTTGGAGTCCCTAGATATTTAATGACTGATGGTGGTTCACACTTTATTCATGGTGCTTTCAGTAAAATGCTTGCTAAATATGACGTTAATCATAGAATTGCATCTCCTTATCACCCACAGTCTAGTGGTCAAGTAGAATTGAGTAATAGAGAGCTCAAATTAATTTTGCAAAAGACTGTTAATAGGTCTAGAAAGAATTGGTCCAAGAAACTTGATGATGCATTATGGGCCTATAGAACTGCATATAAGAATCCTATGGGTATGTCTCCGTATAAAATGGTTTATGGAAAAGCATGTCACTTACCTCTCGAACTAGAACACAAGGCATATTGGGCTATTAAAGAGCTCAACTATGATTTCAAACTTGCCGGTGAGAAGAGGTTATTTGATATTAGCTCACTTGATGAATGGAGAACCCAAGCTTATGAAAATGCCAAGTTATTTAAAGAAAAAGTTAAAAGATGGCATGAAAAAAGGATACAAAAGCGTGAGTTTAATGTAGGTGATTATGTATTGCTATACAACTCTCGTTTAAGATTTTTTGCAGGAAAATTTCTCTCTAAATGGGAAGGTCCCTACGTTAACGAGGAGGTCTATCGTTCCGGTGCCATAAAAATCTACAACTTCGAAGGCACAAATCCGAAGGTGGTAAACGGTCAAAGGATCAAACATTATATCTTAGGTAATCCCATAAATGTTGAAACCAATATTATTGAAACCGTAACCCTAGAGGAATACATAAGGGACACTTTCCATACCGTTTCAGACTCCGAAAAGGTATAGGTATGTGGTACGGTACGTAAACCGACTCCAAAACAATTTTTAAGGCAATATTTCTCTGTTTTGGAATATTTAGAAAAATAGAAAAATAAGTGGAAGTCTGGGAAGGACACGAGGGCCCCACGAGGGTGGTGGGCACGCCCCCCTACCTCGTGAGCACCTCGTGTGCCCTCCGGACTCCGTTTTCTTGCACGATACGTATTTTGGTCGGTAAAAATTCATTATATATTCTCCCGAAGGTTTTGACTCTCGTATCACGCAAATATCCTTTGTTCTTGTCTCAAGTTGTTGCTGCTGCAGATTAGGTCAACATGTCGTCCCAGGTTTCGGAAGGAGAAAGCTATGTGGATGATTACCTAGCAAATCCTAAGGTCTATGGAGACGTGGAGCACGATGGTTGGACTACGGAGGAAGAAGAGGACTATGAACCCAAAGGGAAGGAGGAGACGAGCTCAGTTGAAGATGAAGTCCCATTACCTCAACCTGGGACATGCATGTGGAGTTCAAAAAGTCAAGTCTCCCTGATAGGGTAAAGAAACCAAAGTTCGAGTTTATCCCTTTTCGTCTCTTGCAGGAAAATAAGCAGGACCTATGTAAGAAGATATTAACCACAGGTGGGAGATTGATGATCTGAGGGATCAAAATGCCGTCCTCAAGCGCAAATTAAGGGAGAAGTTTATGCCATCAACTAAGTCAACAACACCTCCACCTTCACCAACAAACAAGGAGACATAATCACATGGGTATGGGCACTCCCCTTGGCAACTGCCAAGCTTGGGGGAGGTGCCCCGGTATCGTATCATCATCACAACTCCTATCTTTACCGTTTTTCTTAGTTCGATCCTATTAGTAGTATCTTGATTTAGTAGAATAAAGTCATGGTATGATCTAGTTTTGAAGTTTTGCTTTATGATCCCTCTATGTAATCGAGTCCGTGCTATATATATAATAAAGTTTAGTGTTGAGTCAAGGGCTTGATTGTTTTGCCATGATCTTGGGTGAATAAAAGAAAAAGAGTAAAAAGAAACAAAGAGTTCATATTGATCTTATTGAAAGTAATGACTTCACATAAAAAGTGTATGATGATTAAAAGTTGTTGGGAGTCGGCAAATATAGCTTTGATCATCGTTGCAATTAATAGGAAGTAATAAGGAGAGAGAGGTTTCACATATAGATATATTATCATTGACATCTTTTATGATTGGGAGCACTCATTAAAATACAACATGCTAAAGAGTTGATGTTGGACAAGGAAGACAACGTGATGAGTTATGTTTTCTTATATCTGAGATAAAGTATGTTGTTATGGATCCTCTAACATGTTGAGCTTGCCTTTCCCCCTCATGCTAGCCAAATTCTCAGCACCAAGTAGAGATACTACTTGTGCTTCCAAATACCCTTAAACCAGTTAGCCATGAGAGTCCACCATATCTACCTATGGATTGAGTAAGATCCTTTAAGTAAGTTGTCATTGGTGCAAGCAATAAAAAATGCTCTCTAAATATGCATGACTTATTAGTGCAGAGAAAATAAGCTTTGTACGAACTTGTTGTGGAAGTAATAAAAGCGGTGGACTGCATAATAAAGTTCCACATACAAGGGGCAATATAAAGTGACGTTCTTTTGCATTAAGATTTTGTGCATCCAACCATAAAAGCGCATGGCAACCTCTGCTTCCCTCTGCGAAGGGCCTATCTTTTATTATTATCTTCTACCTTATGCAAGAGTCACGGTGATCTTCACCTTTCCTTTTTCATTTTATCCTTTGGCAAGCTCAGTATGTTGGAAAGAACAGGATATACATATCTAATTGGATGTAGGGGAGCATGAATTATTATTGTTGACATTACCCTTGAGGTAAAAAGTTGTGGGGCAAAACTATAAGCCCCTATCTTTCTCTGTGTCCGATTAAAACTCCGTAACCACAAGTATTGCGTGAGTGTTAGCAATTATGAAGGACTAAATGATAGTTGAGTATGTGGACTTGCTTTTAAGCTCTGACATAGACTCTTTCCGATGTTATGATAAATTGCAATTGCTTCAATGACTGAGGTTATAATTTGTTGGTGCCCAATAAGGTTTCTGATTCATACTTTTGCATTGTGGAAAGATCATCACTTGAACATAAGTAATCATATGACAAAATCTATATATGTTGCTGTCATGAGAATAATCATGATGCCTTCATGTCCGTATTTTTTTTATCGACGCCTCTACCTCTAAACATGAGGACATATTTATTGTTATCGGCTTTTCGCCTGAGGACAAGCGAGGTCTAAGCTTGGGGGAGTTGATACGTTCATTTTGCATCATGCTTTTATATCGATATTTATCGCATTATAAGCTGTTATTTCACGTTATGTCACAATACTTATGGCTATTCTCTCTTATTTTACAAGGTTTACATGAAGAGGAGAATGCCGCAATGGAATTCAGGCTGGAAAAGGATAAAATATTGGAGACCTATTCATGCAACTCCAAAAGCCCCGAAACTCCACGGAATATCTTAAAATAAATAAAGAAAATCATCGCTAAAGATGAAGGCCAGGGGCCCACACCTGCTCACGAGGGTGGGGGCGCGCCCACCTCGTGGCCCCTTGGTGGCTCTCCGATGCCCATCTTCTCCTATATGAAGTCTTCGATGAGAAAAAACATTAAGCAACCTTTCGGACGAGACTCGCCGCCACGAGGCGGAACCTCATGGAACCAATCTAGGGCTCCGTGGAGCTGTTCTCGCCGGGGACACTTCCCTCCGGGACAGGGAAATCATCGCCATCATCATCACCAACGCTCCTCTCATCGGGAGAGGGCAATCTCCATCATCTTTACCAGCACCATCTCATCTCCAAACCCTAGTTCATCTCTTGTATCCAATTCTTGTCTCCATGTCCGGGGTTGGTGCTAGTAGGTTGCTAGTAGTGTTGATTACTCCTTGTAGTTGATGCTAGTTGGTTTACTTGGTGGAAGATCATATGTTCAGATCCTTTATTCATATTATTACCCCTCTGATTATGAACATGAATATTCTTTGTGAGTAGTTACGTTTGTTCCTGAGGACAAGGGAGAAGTCTTGCTATTAGTATTCATGTGAATTTGGTATTCGTTTAATATTTTGATAAGATGTATGTTGTCTAGCCTCTAGTGGTGTTATGTGAACGTCGACTACATAACACTTCACCATTATTTGGGCCTAGAGGAAGGCATTGGGAAGTAATAAGTAGATGATGGGTTGCTAGAGTGACTGAAGCTTAAACCCTAGTTTATGCGTTGCTTCGTAAGGGGCTGATTTGGATCCACTTGTTTCATGCTATGGTTAGGTTTACCTTAATACTTTTGTTGTAGTTGCGGATGCTTGTACTAGAGGTTAATCATAAGTGGGATGTTTGTTCAAGTAAGAACAGCACCCAAGCACCAGTCCACCCACATATCAAATTATCAAAGTACCGAACGCGAATCATATGAACGTGATGAAAACTAGCTTGACGATATTCCCATGTGTCCTCGGGAGCGCTTTTCCTATTATAAGAGTTTGTCCAGGCTTGTCCTTTGCTACAAAAAGGATTGGGCCACCCTTCTGCACTTTATTTACTCTTGTTATTTGTCGCTTGTTACAATTTATCTTATCACAAAACTATCTGTTACCACTTATTTCATTACTTGCAGAGAATACCTTGCTGAAAACCGCTTATCATTTCCTTCTGCTCCTCGTTGGGTTCGACACTCTTACTTATCGAAAGGACTACGATAGATCCCCTATACTTGTGGGTCATCACCCGCCAGTACCGGAAGTGATAATAAAAGTAGGAATGCTGTCACTAGAACAGAGCACACAAAAAATGGTAATCTATGCATAGTCATTCCAGGTCCACGCGTGTTGAAGATAGTTGTTATAAAATTGATAGAACCTAAAATTGATGAAATACCTGATAGATGAAGACTAAAAATAGCTAAATCAACTGCTCCTCCAGAATGGCTGGTAATACCACTTAAGGGCGGATAGACTGTCCACCCAGTGTCGCTGCCCACTTCTACTAAGGCTGAGCTTAATAGGAGCAAGAGACTTGGTGGAAATGACATGTCAGGTGCACCTATCAGAATCGGAACAAACCAATTATCAAATCCACCTATCATCACCGGCATAACCATAAAAAAGATCATTAAAAAAGCATGAGCTGTTATTAAAACATTATAAAGTTGATGATTCCCACCAAGAATTTGATCGCCGGGTCGGGGTAATTCCATACGAATCAGTACGGAGAAGCATGTGCCCATCACTCCTGCAATGGCACCGAAGATGAAATAGAGAGTCCCAATATCCTTGTGGTTAGTAGAGAAGAGCCATCGAACCATATTTGCCATTTTTTATTTGAGAAATGAAAACTTTCCTTATCAAAGAGGGGCCAGGGGGCTGGAAGAGAAAAGAATCAGAATTACTGAGTTACCACGCTCTTTTTTTCTAATTCCCTTCTAAGATCCTCCGACTTAAAAAAGTCGAGAGCATGCTCGTGCTCAGCTCTTTTGAGACTTGCCTTGCTCTTGGGGATTTCTTCCCACCGGATCCTCTGTTCCACTTCCAGGAACCTCCTTGCAGAGCTTTCCGCCTCAAGGAGATCCCGGTTGTGGGAAACAACATCTCTAAAGAAAACATATCATCCCTCATTCTCCCGCAGATCTTGATAAGACGCTTGGAGAACAGTGAAAGAATCAGTTGCGTGAATATGGTCCAGATAAATTGAGCTCTGGCCTGTGGGGAAGGAAACGGCTCTGACGAAGCTCCAGGGATTACAGGAAGGTTTAGGCCTTGTGAGCAGCTCCAAACGGTCAGAAAAGAAGATGGTCCCGCCCTTACTTCAGCTTGAGGAGTCGTTTTCTCGCTATCTTCTTCGTCTGGATTAGCCTTTTAGTAGCCTAGTAGGTTGTTTGAGTTTCAGGAAAGGAAGAGGTGCTTTCTAAAACAGTCATTACCGCTATGTTTTTTTCAATAAGTTCTTTTAGAGCATCGTGCCCCACTATCCGAATAAAGTGTGCGCCTAAGGTGTCCTGTGTTTAAGAATATACGTATAATAGAAATACTTTCCCAATCCGTATAAGAGGAAAGAAGGGTCCGCAATAAGCAATAGAAGAATAACCCGCAGAAGAGGTTTAATCGCTTGAGAGATCGGAGCCGGACAAAGATAAGACTCCACGGCCGCACGATCGGGATGATCCAAACGGGTCAAAAATGAGTCAAAACTTGTAAAACCCGGTTTTGGCCTTGCTACTAAGGAGAAATTGACATACTTAGCAAGCAGAGATAGAATTATTTCAAAAGAGATCAGGAAAGAGCCATTTCCCAACCAAATAAAATAGGAAAGCATGAGGCTCAAGCCCTTTCTCATTTCAATTTCATCTTAGTATCGATAATGCCCCGCCTAAAAGTATTTCATCGCAATCACACGCTAGCTTGGTTGGAAAAGCTCGTTTGCACCCACTAACTAATACCTTCTCTAAATCAAGATTGAATTCTCCATGCTTTCGCCTTGCTTTGTAGTCATTTTCTATGAGTAATCGGTCGAACTCAATTTCAAGAAAAACCTCTATCTCTTTGTGGCCAAAAGTAGTGAAAATGGTATTTAGCTTAGTCAATATACAACACAACTGCTGATTCTTCATGAGATGAAAACCCTTTGTCCTCCGTATGCAGGGGCAATTCTGAGAAAAGTGCTACTAGCCCTTGTTTTGGTCATGTCCATGTGCCTTTCCATTCGTCTTTATTCGTCTTTCTTTCGCAATCTATGCATAATTTTACTTCTTGAACAACCGAACCCGCTTTTGAAAATGGATAACTAGCTCCATTCTCGTCAAGTACTAAGGATGGGCCCAAAGCACACTTTTGAAAGGCGTCAGTCACCTTAAAACCCCAAAAGTAGGAAGTCTAGCGTGCTTCTTTAGTGCTGCTCTTGATCGATGCTTTCTCATTGAACGAGGCATATTAAAGTGCAAGAAGTTCCGTGTCGAGTCCCGAGAAGGTGATAGTTGATTTTGATCATGAAGTTGGCATGGACTTTGGAATTGATTCGGACCCCCACCGCGGGACGCCTACCGCTCGGGGCGATCCCATTACGGATTTTCGGAGGGGACACGCTTGACCCAGGTAAAAACGGAATTCAAAAATATTCTGAATTTCTTGAAGACCAAAAGCGAACGAACCTTCAAAATGAGCGAATCGTAATAAAAAGATGTGGGGGCGAGGTAGTAGTTACGAATCTAGGGCAATCAACCACTATCTAAAAACCAGGTTGGACAACTGCGTCTTTGGGGGATTAGCAGGGATTTTGTCGTAAAGGAATTACGGAAATGGAAAAGGGACTTCAAAGCTCAGAAGAGACGGTCCCACTTCTATCAGGGCCTTCTCGGGGTCTTGAGCAATGTTAATTTGCATGGATTGCAAACAGGGTGCAGGATTCTCTGACACAAACAAAGAAATGGTCCCGGAGAAAGGAATCAGTCTCTTCAGTCTGGCGCATGCCTCAAATTCACTTTTCCTTTGAATTACTCATTTTTTGAATTCCGCACCGGAAACTTTTCTAGGAGAAGTTAGAATCCGTTTCGTTTAGATATTGATTGGTCTTCGTTTGACATGGTTTACGTGTTACTGGTTCCCGGAAGAGTCAATTTCTCCATTGGCTAAACCCTTTATTACCCTACCTTTGGACTCGTATTTTGTTTGTATACAATCAACGGAGCCCCCCCCCCCCCCCGACATATGTTGCAACGTCTTCAATAGCATGCTCTTAATTCGTCTTTCCCTTAATAAGTCATCAAATTTGGTGCTTTTCAATCCCCAGTTGCTATGGGGAACAAAGGCAGAAATACAATAGAATCCTCCATTTAAGTGGTTCTCGCTTCTCCGTGTTCCTGCTCCTAACTCCTCCCCGAGTAGTTCCCAATGTTTGGCACTTTCCATACTTCATGGGTGCAACATCAACAAATTCTCTCATGATCAAGTTACAACCTAAGATCTATGACTATATTATGTTAACTGTTCGTATTTTGTTCATTCCATCGGTATGATCCCAGGTACCTGTAATTGTGATCTGTTTGCCAGAACCAAGGGGTCTTTCTGTGGAAACCTTCACGAGCAATCATCGTTTTTTGATGGTTTTTCCGCTTTTCACAGCTGCTCTTTCCACACCCCCGGATATCTGGTGCCAAACCGTCGCCCCTTTCCTTATATATTCGATAATCGAGTTTGCTATCTTTGTGGCATTAATTGTACAAGTTCGTGAAGAGGGCTGGACGAGTAGAATGAGGGAAAGCGGCTCGATCGAGAAAAAAAGAGGAGTAGACTAGAAAACCTAGAACTTCAAAAGTCACTATCAATGAATTCTCGAGCAATTCTAAACCAACATATGCTCCGTATAGACGGAATCTCAGATAAGAACCTAACAGAAGTTTCGCTACTCTTTCATGGAATATAGGTCTTAGTATATAAATAATGTCAGTTCGAACCTGATGAGTCGTTATCATCTGTTGCCCTAACTGAGTCCATTAGCTCTTGTTGCCCTTTTATGGTGGGGATCCATAGAGAGTTCATTTTATGAAATATCTGATAAAGTAAAGAAAAGAGACATGTGGTTGCAAAAATCACAAACCATAGAAAAAATGCATATCCCGTGTGTGCTCTAGTTTCGGGTTCTCCTAGACCACCATTATGAACCAAAAACAACCATACCTAGTGAAGGAGAGCTCTTCGCAGCTGTCAGTGGAAAGATGGAAATTGGTTCTAAAAGAGCCGAGCTAGGGATAAGAGATATGGTTGGTTGGCAGAATGGAAGGAATGCTATTCTAACGGAACTGAAAAGAATGGTTCCCAATACAGGGCCCAAAGAAGAGAGACGAAAGGAAGTAGTGAAAGAAGAAATAAAGTACGCGGATCAAATTGAAAAATCACATAGCTACTAAGTCAAAACGTCCAATGAGAATGGAGATCAAGAGGGACATGAAATCCATTAACAGCTCTATCAGTTATTTAATTATTAGCATTCCTTAACCAATAGAAAAAGAAAGAGATCACAAGAATATCAGTCTCCAGACGCATCTATCTATAAAAAGGAGTAGGGCACCTGATATGAGATACATACTGGAGTCAAGGATTGAGACCACTAGTGAGAAGGCCAATAAATCGTTTTTTTGTGGAAGGGAAAGAAGGACCATCCATTGGCAAGCACTAAAGGTAGGGATCTAGTGGCTGCTGCATCAAGCTCCATCCATGATTTTACACTCTAGAGGAGAGAACTGCTGTGAGCCAGCTTTGTAGCGACCTTTCTTATGCGGAAGCAAAACCTGTATTTCTATATGAGTTTCCTTCAGTTGCTTAGGGTGAGCAAGCCCATAATATTCTGTCTCCCTTTTCTGTTGGAGTTACATATGTGTGGTCCATAGGGGGGGCACTAGTTACTGGTTGGGAACCATCGGTCCATAGGCGCGCGAATAGGGGTCCATCCAGTTTATTATTTTGGGGTTCGGCGTGGGACTTTCCTCTTGATGTGGAAAAATAGGCTCTTAGGGCATATGCTGCCTTTACCGGAAAAAGAAAGTCAATGGACTTCATGGACGGGGAGGTGGAGGATGAATGGTATGGCTTGCTCACTTGCTTAAAAACTTATTTAAAAAAATAAGGAGACATAATATAAATCTCCGAATGGAGAAAAGCATATTATAGTATTTGCCCATAAGCTTATTCAAAATAGGAGTGCTACATAAGCATATGCTAAAGGGGGAGGAATCCATTTATTATTTATTCCTTAGCCTGGGCCCAACTATGTACAGAAATCTATCTATTATTGCCTGCATCAACAACAAAGTAAACTCTCGCTGATGATAGAAGAACAACTCTTAGGGCAGTTGCAAGGAAACTATGAGCTATTTATTGTTCCTTTCTTAGAAAAAAAGATAAAGGATGGCTTATGGTCTATTTTCTTACTTGACTATCCTGCCTGACTTGGCCAATAAAAGATACCTAGCATGACACATCAGCTACGCCATCTGAGCCTGTCCACTTGCTAGTCAGGAAAAATAACCGCTCTGTTCCGTGGGCTTCTTTCGCAGCTCTCTTCACGCTCTCTTTACGAGTGCAACCAAGTTCAATAAACTGTTCATGCTAATTCATAGACTATGCTGGTTTCTACCTAAGAGTCCTGTGAGACGCTTCCTTCTCATACACATCTGATGCAATGTTTGATCATCCGCATTAGAGAGTTTTGCAGGTCCTTGAGAGAACGTTATCCAGTCAGTTATGACTTGACCATGGTCTGAGGTGAAATTGGTCATGGTCCATAAAACGAAAGGTGTTGGGCAAGCGCAGAGAAGTCGTCTGAAGGGGAGTTCCATAGGGATGTTCAACTTCGATCAACCTTGGTTTGGTCCCATGCCTAAAAAGAAAGAAGGTCAAAAACAAAATAGGGGTGATATAACCCACTGCTCACCTAAGAATGTACTGGCGTAATCCCTCTGTGGCTTCCGAAGGATCCAGCTGCTAAGAGGGTCTCGAGCCATAATGGATTGATGTGACCGTAGCGGCGATCGAATCGATCTGAATGAGGCAGTTATGGGACTTATCTTATATAACAATATATATGGAGGAAGGATTCAAAAAGGTGGGGTCAAGGTGTATATACTGAGCTCCACTTTCAGGAAATGAGCTAGCTTAACCCTGATTGCTTAAGGTTTAACACAGTCATGTTGGATCTGCTACTAAGAAAGGAAGAGAAAGACTGATTGCGACAGCTCAACCGGATGAGACATCTCTTATTTACAGAACTATGCCAACGTGTGCCTACATTGTTTGATTTACCAGTTCCGGGTATTGGATTTTGGAATAGAAAGAATGAAACTAGTACCGGCTTATCGCTAACCGTGCATTCTACCAACTCCGCCAACCCCAGAAGGGAATATTGATTGCGATTCAGCCGCACCTGAGCCCGCAACTGCTGCCTCTACTCCGCCTACTTCTTGTGCCGACTTCGCCAGCCTCGCGGGGTACCGATTTCCTCCTGCTTTGTGTGTGTGCCATTGACTCCTTTAATGGGTCAAAATCTACTTAGTTCTCATTTTTATTTCGTCTATACAAGAAAAAAAGGATTTGTGTTTAGCAAGACAGAGAATTGAATAAGTAAAAATAAAGTCGTGTGTACCCTTTACCGAAAAGCAAATATGACAGATAGGGTATGACATATTGCTTATTCCTGATTGATCTAGTTGACGATAGTTGCCTTGTTGGACCGATTGTGGATTGGAATAGAAGTTTCTTATATACAGATATTCGTGTTTACTGATTTCGCATACTGGGAACGGAACTTGATGTAACCCATTGGAAACTCTCTTTGAGACTCATTATCTGTTATATACGATAGGCTAATTAAGTCCTTCAATTTCAGAAAAGAGTCTTTCCTTACTTCCTAACACAAAACTGTTATGTTGTTATGCTGCTCGTGCAATCAAAACTAAGAATAGAAGAAAAGGAGTTCCCTCGGGACCCATCCTCTTCTCCTTTGCTTGTGTGACTATCATGAGAATAATTCCATTCCAAGAGGTCAAATAACAAGAAAAAGAAACGAGGTCAAGATCCGTTGTTACCTGTACCGACGAAATGGAGAAAGTGTCCTCCGGGAACGCAATCTACTACATTAGTTGGTGTAGCCAAAGAAGAGGATATCCCCTTTTTTGACCTATTGGTCTTCAGACCAGACCCATACCATAGCTACAAACACTTTTGAGTCGGAGGAGACTAGCCAGATCGCCTTCTTGAGGCTCTCTGGGCTTATCAGACGTCAATCTGTATAGCCACTGGTCCCCTTTCCTTAGTCATTGGCATGGACGCCATTCTTCCCAATGAACTCATCGATTCCTTCCCTGCGCGTTCTGCTCGACGACGATATGACTGATAATCAGAAGCGAGAGGCTCTGCTCTCGAAACTTGACCTCCTCGATTCGATCGATGGGAGAAAAAAAAGGTTACGAGCGGCAGAGCACGCACAAGTCTATCAACGTCAACTCAGCCGCGCTTTGGACCGATCCTACGAATAAGAGGCATTAACAAAGCATTTATGAGACACCATACTTTCAATAGGCAAGGGCCAGCCCGAAGATCAACGGGATCTTTCTCCAAGCTAAGTTTCTACCCCCGAGGGAACCGGCCACGATGCGTGGGGGTATCGGTGCTGATAAACTCGTCTCCGCTCATCTTACCTGGAAATGGAAATAAATTATGGTAGATTACCTACCTCATCTGAGATGAAGGAATTTCCTACTTAAGATTCATATGCCTATTTTGCTGTTGATGTGGAGGAATTGGTACTAGCCTACTCGATATGTTCCTTGCCTGGTTCGCTATAGGAAGTGCTTTCAGCAAATGAGGAGGGGAATATTCATAGGTATGAATCTTCCGTCAATGGTTAAGGTTGAAGTGAAGGCAAACCTTCTTTGAATTTTGATACCTAATTATTTAGCTCTGGTATTGTGAAAGAAACCATTCATACAGCCAGGTCACAGGAATGCTTCTGCGACTTACAATTCCGAGTCAACAACCGTAACTCGAGCACTTAGCCCTAGCTCTTGCTCTTTCCTTCCTTGCAACGGGTTGCCTGTGTGCCTACTAATATTTACTTACCTCAATGGTGCGCTAACTTTAGAACGAGGATTTGCCAAATTCATATTAGGGTGGGATATGCAGCAATTCGACCACTATTACTGTACTAGATATCTCAGGCTTATCCTAAAGAAATTATGGCTTCGCTTCTCTTCTTCCTGGTGATGGATATAGTCTCGATGGCTTTGCCCAAGTATGGCATAAAAGTCAAATAGGATATCCTTCAAAAGGGAATTTCATGTGTGAGCACCTTGCCTCTTAGGAAGGCTATTTACCAAGTGAGTCTGTGCAGCATGCTACGAAACATAAGAATCATTTTGAATCCCATTTGCACCCGGATTCAGCTTCCTTTGAACAAGCAAATGCACTTTCAGAGCCAACAATGGATCGGCTTGGCCCATTCCGCATCTGGGGAAGAAAGAGTACCTAGATCTGCATCTACTAAGTATGCCCTGAAATTCATGTTATGATCCGGTCTTTCCCAAAGCTAGGGCTTCTTTTCGCATCCCTATCCTCCGCGTCAACCTGTACCGGACCCAGAGTCAAAACTAAAAAGAGAATGAAGTCTCAAAAACTCTTAATTAATAAATATTCGTGCGCCTACTTTGCTTATCCTTCTCTGCCCCATTATAGATAGTTGGGTAGAGCGAGAGGGATAACAAGGACTTGAAAAGGGAAGGTTTTTTACGGCTAAGATGTTTCAGTTCGCCCCGACATGAAGCTACCACTTCTCTCCTATTGTTTCAAGCTGTTATCTCATTGCCCCCTTTTAGTAGCACCTTTGACCTCTATCGCTCAGAGCATAAATCGTTGTGCTCCTCACTGCTCAAGAGACTTCTTATTTTCTTCTTACCCTTCGAGAAATCGGGGCAGCTGAACTCTTTCTCTTTTGGTAGTGGATTACCTCTTCAACTACTTGCAAACGAAAAAAGTGCAATGTTTCCGTTTTTTTTTCTGGATCGCATTCCTCCAGCTTTTGTTCTTTCTGACAAAAATCACTCTTCTCTCTGGGATTCTAGTACGCGACTATTGCTTTCACTTTCACCACTCGTAATAATAGTGATCTTATATTTGTATTGCAAAATGGAGAGGGAACTACTCGCTAATGGTAGTAAAACCGCCCTGCTCTTCTTGGTTAGTATGGAGAGAAGTTATCCAAAAGGTTGAAAGATGCCAACGTGAGCTAGAGTCTCGTTATGCTTAATAGCATTCCAATCTTTTAATAATAATCACTACTTGTATCTCTTTTGCTTTGCTTGGTTGATTAGTTTCACTACTTGAAATAAAACAATGAACCTTTTCCTGTGTGGCCAAAGGGACTACGTTCCTAAAGTTTGAATTGATCATTCAATCGATCTAGGAATCATGCATGGCACAAGGTAAAGGATGGAATGAGACATCTGATAAAGAGCCTAGAATGACCTTTCCCGATCTTTTGAAGGGTAAGAATAAGAACTCTGTTGTATCGATGCACTGCTCTCAGGCGAGATTGAACACGAAAAAAGGTGCATCAAGGCGTGAATAAGGAAGAAGTCACCTTTGTCGGTTTTCAAATTGAGGACCAACTGTGCTCCGAAAGTGAGAGAAGAGATCTCAAAAGACCGACACCCACATCAAGAGAAACAGACGAAGCAGCTCAAGCAGAGCTAGAAACGGAAGCCGAAGCAGGATCTTCTTCCTTTTTCCATACAAAGAAAGGTGCCTTTGCTTAGATTTTTTTCTGTTGATCAAAATTCCTTAGAAGAAATTGGAAGAAAACCGTAGCGAAACGGTTGAACCTTAGCGAAGTATTTTGGGTTCATTACAACCTTCTCCTATTTAGAATCGGAGAATAGGAAAGAAGTAGCTCGCCTAAAGAGGAACTACAATT
Source organism: Aegilops longissima (assembly GCA_021605205.1). Lineage (NCBI taxonomy): Eukaryota > Viridiplantae > Streptophyta > Magnoliopsida > Poales > Poaceae > Aegilops > Aegilops longissima. The sequence goes on along the minus strand of CM038679.1, from coordinate 491,194,391 downwards.
CTTCTTTACTTCGATCAAGAAACTAGATTCTCAATAGATTTTCTTAGTACTAAAAGAAAGATGCCACACCTTTAGTGATTAGATGGATCACTAGCCCTTACTCTCAGTCACTGATTCAAGAACGAATACCGAGACAGAAAAAACCCTTGCTGGTCTACTGCTTGATGGCTTTACATCGCTAAAGAATCCGTAATGGATAGCAAGAACTCTGAATCAAGAAAAGTACCAAATCAATTGGAAATGTACGCTCCTGTGGGAGTCGAACCCACCGCATAGGTGCCTTGTTCTACAGAGAGATGAACTAGGGAGCGGCAACCCCTACATCAGTTCTTTGTACCGCCCAGAAGGGCATGAGAGAAAAAACAAAACCAATAAAATATCAGACGAGACGGAATTGGTAACGTGAACGTTTTTTCGTCTTCTTGCCTTAGTTTCATATAACTCAACCTCGCTTTCCAAAAAAGAAGTACTGATTGAGATTTCCCTTTTATGATGGCTATCATGTTTCTATTACTTACTGAATTTCTTGTCTACTGGCTGGAAACTTGAAAGGCTTACCACGAGATCGAAGGCAGAAGAACTTTTAGGATTGGCTAGAGGGGAACTACTCCCCCAATCCCATTTTTTCACGGGAACCCGATGTTATTAGATTCTATTCGTTCATTCTGAATATTTTATCATATCGCTTATTACGGCTATCTTTAGAATTTCATTGACTATATATGTTTCTTTCCATATGAGCTATTCCCTTTGCTTTCAATCTGTCTTGTGCCACTCCAGCTTTCACTCAAGCCATTCTTTGCCTATAGACCCTCACTCTTCCTCTTGCTTCCTTAGGAAAGAGCATAAAGAAGGCACCAAAAATAGGTGGGAAAGGAAAGGAATACTTTTCACAGTCGACAAGCGGCGCATTTTAGCCCTAAAGAACTAGCTTCCTGGAAAAAACTCACTCGATCACCGGCTTTCAGGGGATTCCCCCACTTAAGAATAAAGGGGCATAGACTACGAAAGGGCTACATTCACTTGATGAACAGTAAAAGTTATTCTATTACATAACAAGAGCATAAGAGCGGAATACGATACTATCGGGCTTTCCGAAAGTGTGAGCTGAAATTCCAGGGTAATCACACCCTTGACTCTATCACAAGCTATTAGAATTGGCTGGAACTTTCTATACCAAAAATGGATATATAGGGGTTTGTTTTATTGATGCAATAGAGATCTTTCATAGATGGATCCCGATATGATCTTATTGATACGATAATTAGAATCAAATAAAAGTGTTTTCTGATGCATGCACTCTTTTCTTTAGGTTAATCAGCCCTTACTTGCATTGATTTAAAGGTCCTATTTCCCATTCCTTGCGGACTTGGTAATCTAACAACCCTTCAGGGGAGAGGATTATAGGACACCATAGCTTATCTGCCTTGATTTCCGAAACCAGAACTACTTCGGCCTTCCCTCAACTGATTGACCTAGCCGACCTATAACTTATGCTGTGTATAGATTGACAAATTGCTGGGTCTACCCTCAGGGCGCCCTATAACTTATGCTGGGTGCCAGGGAAGAAAAGAAAGGGAAAGCGGTCTTCTTCAAGCCGAAGGGGAGCCCGGATAATTGAATGAAGGTTGGGACAGAACTCCAAAATAACAGATCCTTTCCTACTAGTTTGCTGTTCCGGTTGGGAAAGCAAGAAATGGGATAATCATTTCCAGTCAATTTCTCCTAGTTTTCCTTCTGGAATTCCAGTCAGAAAATCAATGAAATAGGATTTGGATCAGAAAATCAGGAGAAGAAAAGCAACCGAACCATAGATCCTGCTTTGGCCAACCCTCAATTACCAAGTTCTTACTATCTAACCTAGCTTTTTTCCATCTATCTAACCTTTGTCTATGAAACCTCGAATGCCTCTATCTGAGGATTTAAAATAGGGTTGTACCTGTAATAACATCTCTTGATACCAGTATTCTAGCTTATGGTTCATGTGGGATTCCTTGCTACTTCCTATAGCTCTTCTTTTGCAGATACATTAGCAACTTTGGCCTCTATGATTTTGATTACCGAGGGACTCCGATACCAGTCTTGGTGCAATCGTCAGGGTCACCCGCCTACAGTTTTCGCCATAGAAACTTTACAAGATGAGGATGGTTATGATCCTAAAAGGTATGATGACATATAGAAATTCCTAAATAGGTAAAGTCACCACCATAAGCTGAGGTGAAAGATCGAGTTGTACTTTTCAAAACTCTGCCCTGTTTATTATCTATGGTGATAAGTTTTACATAAGATCATTTAACGGGATGCACCTTATCAGGATGCAGATCTAGACCACAACTAAGCAGTGATGCGCGAGACGGCTCTATCTCTTTTCACAAGTACAGATGGCCATCAAAGATTAGCAAAGCTATACCAAAAATAGGTTCACCTAAGAAAGTGCCTATTAGTTTCCGTAGGAATGCCCGTTTTAGTTTATGGAAGAGTGCACGTAGAATAACAAAAGGGGTTATTCATGTGAAAGCCAGTTTCAACAATACCGAAATCATAACATTAACATTTCTATATTCGAATTTGAGATATATATACCGGACCTGAGTAGTAAGTGTTGACTCATGCGAGTCACTCCTTCTTCGCTTTGACTTCTTGGCTGGCTTGATGCTCAGTCTGGCCAATGGGATGACCCCCTTTTCTCTACTTTGTTTAGCTTTGCGAATGAGAAAGGTTCTTTTAGGCGACTTCGAACCCCATATTCATACCACTTTCCCACCTATGTATTATTTTTAAAAAGAAAACCGTAGGAATCTCTCCGAGGGTAGTAGGTCGGGGGAGCACCTTCCCTTTGCCTTATGGGACCCTCGATCATACTCTTTTCTGATAGCCAGAAAGGAATGACCTAACTTACCAATGAGTAGGCGCCCTTTTTTTCCTTCTAAACTAGCTGCTCTCGCTCTACCAGTCGTACTGGACTTTCAGTTTCATTTATTTCATTTATAGGCGGGCTTGATTTTTCGATTTGCATTATCCGTTGGACCCAAATCCATATCATAATCAAGTAGATAATGCGATGGCTGCCTATCTCTTTCGAGAAGGAGTCCTTTTTCCGATACTTAGTATTGGGGTAGGAAAAAATAGCTGGAATCTTTCCATCCGTATACGTTATGAGCTCCTGCTTAAGGTTTTGGGCTACGAATTCCTTCCTTGGTCCCTTCCTTCGCTAGAAAAAATCCTAAACCTACCATCGAGAAAGCTGGAAATCCTACCGGTGATGCGATAACATTTTGAAATGAACCATTTTGATGATACATCATTTCATGAATTTCCTTTCACAAACGCTCTATTAATAAAGTATTCCGTTCCCATTGTTAAGGGGCTTTGAACACCTCGGGTGCACGTTTACTCTCGGATGGTTCACGGCAATTCAAGGTAGTTTCTACTAATAGCTCATTTTCCCATATCGATAAGAGATATGGCATCATGTCTTCTTCCGTAGCCTGAACTATCCAACTGGACTCCGGATATGCAGATTGCTTTCTTCATTTCAGTTGGGTAATTCGACCGTCCACCTTCCATACAACTTGAGTTGGCTTTGATCGATTGCTTGGTGTTATGTTATTTACTACTACGGTTAGCGAAATTCGTTTATGACACCGATTCAGTTCTAGTTGATCCATTTTGTAAGGTCGTTCATAAGCAAAGTACTACTACTCTACTAGTAAAGTAAGCTGGTCAAGTCAAAAGAAGGTTCCTGACTATCTAGTAAATGAGTGCATAAAGAAAGGGAATGGCATGTTCACAAACTGGTACTTTTCTCCCGGTAGGTATGTTTTACAATAGGCATGTGCCATGAAGCAAGAAAAGGAAACATGTAGAGAATGTTCTAACGTGCCGCTATTTACGACGAGTGAATCATCCCTATACTTAACTCACCCCTATGCTATAAAAGAGAGTAGGTGGAAACATTAATGTATCTTTTCACTCCCTTCCTTTCCTTGACGTATATGAGCGCAGCGATAGTGATATCTTTTGATGGAAGCCCACATGCCCACTCTTCTATCCCACCTATCCACATGGGGTATCAGTGGCCTCGTGATCTCCATGAACAGAGATCACTACACGAAAACAACTATATGAAAAACTTGCTTGCTTCTTCGAATCTCAAAATAACAGAACATATAGAAAGTGTTTCTGTGATGAGACCATTCTATTCGGTGAACCTATAGAAAGATTATCAGACGGCTTTCATTCCCTTGAGGGGTTGTTCCTTGAGCAGTCCATATCAGAAGATTCACTCCCTGATTCATCAGTTTTTAAATCATCAGTTAAGTCATAATCCGTGCCGAGATCCGATTCATCAGTTTCTAAATCATCACTCTCCACAGAATCATCATATACGTAGTGATCTTCGCCGCCTCCCCCGTGTTGCCAAAAACCTTCATGTTCGGGGGGCAGCTCATTAAGATCCCATTCATGGATAATAAAAACGTACTCTTCTCCTTTTCCCAAATAGTCGACGGTCTTACACCATTGGGATACTTCGGATAAACTGGTAATTCCAAGTATTCCATTAATTCCAAGTATTCCATTATTATTATTAAATAAGAGAATATAAAAAGTAAAGAGGAGAAGACATAACCAGAAAAATTGTGAGAAATAAGTCAATTTATCAAGTTGAGGCATTTCGATTTGGATTTCAACTAAGAAGGAAAAGACTCTGAACCGTACTTTTGCTATTTTATATCTATACACGAGTCGAGAAAACCGTTTTTTTCCACTTTGATTTCCTAGATTTCTTGTTGATTCTGCTTCCCCTTAGCTTCAGCTTTTCCCTCGCCGGCCCTTTTATTTCCCGAAAAGGCATTCATTGTTCGTTCTGTGCCAGGAACCAGATTTGAACTGGTGACACGAGGATTTTCAATCCTTTGCTCTACCAACTGAGCTATCCTGACTATTTAGTGTGCATCATCCTAATAGATTACTTGTATCTATGTCATTTAAAGGGACTAAAAAAGAAAAAAGTATCCTCAAATTGGACTTAATAAATATCAGGATAATTATATGGATTGTGAATGACTTACTTAATAATAGGGATTACTTGCCTATACTATAATATGTTCATTTGTATGAATGGGATAAGATCCAAAGAAGTCAGTTCGGATCCGTTTGTGAAAGAGTAGAATAAGAAAGATAGTGAATCTTGTTTGAACCATTAATGAAAAATAGAGGTTGGTACAATAGTTAGGATGTAAAATGGGCTTTTCATTGGGGATAGAGGGACTTGACTTGAACCCTCACGATTTAGAAAGTCGACGGATTTTCCTCTTACTAGAAATTTCATTGTGGTCGGTAACGTCGGTGAATTAACAGAAACGAAAAGAGAGGGATTCGAACCCTCGGTAAACAAAAGCCTACATAGCAGATCGAATGCTACACCTTGAACCACTCAGCCATCTCTCCTACATAATCTTATTATTGACCAGAAACTGAGTGAATAGCGAGTTTTCGTATCACTAAAGTACAGGTACAACCGATCACAGGTTCCATAGGGAGTTTGACTTCCTTTCCAATTTCATATTTCTCAACAACAACTTCTCTCATCCCCACGGATCTATTCAAAATTCTGGAATCGTCCCATGTTTCTATTTCGATTGTATGGCGTGGCGTATACACGTTATGCAAACAGAACGTATGGTTACTTTACTCTATTTTCTCATGGCTTGTTAAACCTTTTTTTTTCTTTTGGATCATAACCAAATAAAAACTTCTCGAGTTATCATAATCCATAGTCAAATTCAGTCCTTGGTTATTCAAGTTAGATGAAATAGTAATAGTTTGGCTCACATTGGTATACTGCGAAATCCAATCTGATTCAAATGTTGAATATATCTCCTTGTCGGGACAATTTAAGCAGAATAAAATATCTATTATCGATTTTTTAGAATAGAATTAGTCTTTTTTTTTTGCTATTTCGTACTGTATAATTCCTTTGTTTATGGGATCATTTTCCCCGAGGGTTTCCAATCAATGGGGGCGTAGTATAGGTAGTTAGAGAGTGTAGACTCCCCTAGCTTGAATTCTTTTTACCCATTCTTTGAGAGTGATAGGTTTGATTTTTCCATACCGTAATAAAAGAGCTCAGAAGAAAGACCTAATTATATAAAAACACGGCCATTCAAGCTAAAGATCAGAGGATCCGTAATAGGACTCTCATAGACTTGCCGGGAAATAGAAAATTGGGAATTGGCTTTTCTTTTGCGCTAAAAAAAACTTGAGGCCTTTTCCCTTATTATATGGCATATCCATACTTTAATAACCTAGTTCTGATCGATTGAAAGCAATATTTTTGTCGGATAGAGAGATGATAGGAAAAGGATGGTATTTACTTATTCTCAAGAATATATAGAAAGGAAAAGCTTAATAGCCACTATTGATCCCTGAGCAGAGCACATGATTCGTGATCAGGTGCGATGTGAAGAGGTAGCCTAACCTTTATGAGAGTCAATTGGGAAGTGGAAAGGCAAAACCATTAGTTTAAGTTCGGCTTTAGTCCTCTGTGAAGTTCATCAACCATTTGAGTCAATTTTGAGTAAATAGTAAGACTTGGATCGCACCATTCATAATGTTGCATATCAATACTTGGCATCTTTTTCCCACTGTTGGCTCATAATTTCGCCTTGGTTTCACTGGAATTCGTTTATTTCGTTTATTAATTTGTTCTGATAGCTATGCAGAGGTCTTTCCTTATGACTCCTGTGCTTAATACGAAAAGCGGTTCTAGTGTGAAAAGTGCCAACTAACTATCTCCTTATTTTCTGATTGTTCTTCCGATAGGAATATTCCTTGATCAGCTAACTTTGGCCCAAGCATAACAATAGTGCATTTCCCTTGATGGTACGATTTACATATCTTCTACCTCTGCTACTGCTCAGGAAGGTTAGTTTAGGCACTCCATCCCCGAGGGCTGCATCACTTATCTTTCTAGAAATCCCAGCTATAAGCTAGATCGGTATAAATAGGGCATTAAGCAGCAATAACAGAGATAGCATCCATGAGTTTTTAATCCATCCTTTAGCATCGCTTTGACTCGGACAAGGTGTTTCCTTCCTTCGCAATACCCGCCAGGCAATGTAGCTATCCCAATAAGATATGAAAGCTGGGCCACACACGAGCAAGGAACTTATACATAGAAGTGATAAATGTGCAAGATTTGGACCACTTGCCATTTCCTTAAAGCATCAATCAACAAATTGAAATAGAGATATTGGTATCTTCCAATCTGCCACAGGATCTAGTCGCCGATATCTTTGCCTTCTTCCCAACTTATCCCAGCATTCCTTGTAAGCGTTGCTATCACTATTTCTCCCTCCGGTGGCCTTGAGGCGTCTCGATCAATCGGTGTATCCGCCACAGACACACCTCCTTTCTCAACCATCCGAACAAGAAGATTTTAGCACTAACCTCCTACAGCTTTCTTTCCGATCAAGTACCACTTTTCTTTGCACTACTTTGAACCGTATCGGGAACAAGAACTTATCGTTGCTTTCTTTTCACAGATACCGCCCCTGTGGGTCATTACTTGATGAAGAGTGCTTCCTTTGAGCACCTTATCTTGGCCATCAATATAATTAATCCATCCTGCCTGTCTAGATATTGCTGTTAATACACATGTTGATTGTATGACTATGTCATAGTGAGTTCGGCTCCTAGTCGACATCTTGAATACAACATCGAGCGGGTCTATCTTATTCAGATGTAAAATTCCATTGAATATTGTGATAGCATCCTTGATTTCAGCTAGCTATTCTCGGTGATATGCTTGCTCCTCTTGGATTTCATTCCATGATAAGTATGTATTGGAAGTTGGAATGCCTAAAGTATTGGTACATTAGGGTCCTCTTAAGCCTTGTTTCCTTCTTGATCTTACCTTTCGTTGCTATCACTCGCTCTAGCCTCTCCGCCGAGCTCCCTCTATCAAGAACACCCTCACGCGATTGATTCCCGGATAAGTATGGCTCTTATAAGGTATCCTGATCATAGTAATTGTATCATATCTCCTTCTCCTATTGATCTTACCATCCCTCGAGTCCAAGTCTCGGGATGGCGCTTATTAAGGTCATGTTTCCCCTTGACAGGATCTTCCAGTTCTGGAATCCATGAAGAGCATTTCCTAGTATGTATTTACTAACCTTAAACGATAGGAGCCGTATTTAGATAGATATCCTATAAATCTATTGATTTTCATTAGCTTGTAAATTCCTTGTGTGAAATAACTCAGAAATTCATTGTGCTAAACTTGTATCTATGCAGTATTGTTTAATGTGGAAGAAGTGTTTTTGTTACTAACAACATAGAAACCATGATACCAGTGCATAAGCATGAAAAACTCACTTTGTGATCAGATTGAACAAGGTTGTAGTCATTCGAATTTACTACTTCGTTAAATGATGGTTGTTTAAAGGTGTCTACCATAGTTTGTTTGGACAATGTCCTTAGTAATCAGGTATGTGACCTTCTTATAACCCACGACATCGGCATGATAGGTGTTAAATACATCCAGTGATGGTGGAGCTAAATCAGCAGGTTTTATATATGGATCCCAAGGTATATACTTATACCGCAGACGGTACAAAATAACCTCGTATACTAGAAAAGCAAAATAACCGTACACATACGACTTAGAATTCTCATCAGAAAATGGTATTACTACTTCAACCAACTTGTTTATGATTTCACGTTTCAAAAGGGATTTCAAACCAAGACCGCTATGTGAGAATAGCTGAATAACGTCAAAAGTATCCCTTAAGTAAATATTATCGATAAAAAACAAACTTAGCGAATCATTTATTTATTTAAACTTATCAAATATATACATTTATATTGTCGCCAGCCTACCTGAGCGTGGAACAAATATTTTATATATACATATTCCATAACTAGAGTTCCATAATTGTGAAACGTGGTATATGGTCGTACGCTAACTCCTATTTGAAAGTCGTGTGGCTCTCTAACAAACATGGAAAACAAACCTATCCTCGGCATCCAACTGTTATAAAAGAATGGAAGCACAATTGTTGTTGGACCTATAAACCCTATTATTTTGGCAATAAAACCATTTAGACATCTTTGATCTAAATTGGTAAATGTTTTTCGATTTTTCACAAATCTATCAATAGGTGAATTCAAGTAGGATGTCCAACCACTGTTGGAACTATCTCCACTGTTTGAACTACCACCACCCCATATAAAATGGTGGATTATACCATGATCGTCGTGCTTAGGTGCACTAGTTTCACATTTGGATTTGTTCCATCATTAGTGGAACTAGAACCATCATTACGGTTAGGGGAAGTAGAAGTAGATGCATCATTACTGCCACTAGATGCATCATTGTTGATAGGTTCTTTAGCTCCTTCCTCATCCGTTATATCTTTTTTCTTGGATTTCTTATTATTGTGGATTTTTTTATCATCATCTTTTTCCCCGTCTCTATTGTATAATGAATTAAGTATCTTCTTAATGGATTGAAAGAATTTCTTCATGATAACAGTATTTTCTATTACTCTCTTATTGGTGGATTTCCTCCGCTTAATTTCAGAATTTACCTAGCCTTTTGAGTACTAGGATCTCCCCCTTATCCTAGCAGATCGGTACCCAGACCATATCCTTGGGCAGCTCGGATGTATCTATCTTTTCGTTCAGATCACATCATATCAAGCGCGGAATCTTATTAGTCGATCAGAAGACTATGGTGACCCATAGATCTTCAGATGTTGATTTGCAGAGCAGGGCCGGAATGCGGGGATTGCATTCTTTGAAAAGTATCATATCTTCTTTCCCTAGGGAGAAAGCAGAAACCAGAAACGAGTGGAGGTTCGATCTCTCACCCAAAGCAATTGGGGATGGTGAAATCTTCCCCTATAGACTTCGAAAAACCATCGTGTACCTCTCCCCTATAGACTCCGAAAAAGCAGCGTGTACCTTTCCCTAAATCCTTCTCCCGTGCATGCTATTCTCGTGTTCCGTGATTAGAAAAGACATGTTTCTTGTTTTCTTTGAGGTAATAAATGAGCTGTATCCCGATTTGCCTATCTTGATGTGGAATCTATCGTTGAGCACCCATGAATGCAGGTAGAAGGTGTTTTTTCTTAACTCTTTCCATGCCTCAGCTTGATTGGACTTCGTCAGCTCTTGTCGTTCAGCTTCCTCTCTCCTCTCTCATCTTGTCTCTCCGTAGACGGTGTTAAAAAGTAAACAGACTTCAAGCAAAGTAGGTTCAATCCTTGTGTTCTATTATATGAAGTAGAAGAAGAAAGAGCCGGGGGGATGGTCTTGGCACCCATGGGTTAATGGTGAAAGCGCTCAAGGAAATAGGGAATGGAATATTCAAATCGATCGAAGTGCTATGCTTTATGTAATCAGTGAAGGCTAACATCTCATGAGTAGGCCGAGCTAGGATAAGAATTCCAATCAAAAAGAAGTATGAATTGGGCCCAAAATCACTACTTTACTACCTATGTCGCGTGTCGCGCCACCTAATCGATAGACTTTTGCAGGAAAAGAGATGGTTTTGCCCCAACTTGGACCTGTGGAAACCAAAGAAGAGCTAGTTTCACCTGTTTAGTTAGCGGTGGATGAGCTGATTTCTTTTCACTCTGTTTCGAGATACAAAACAAAAGTAAAGTGTAGAACGCAATGTTTGAGCTCCAGGCTTTTACGATTCTTCCGTTTGACTTCTCTTCTCTGCTCCTAGCTCCGAATGCCAGCATGTAGAGAAGTGATGGAAAGGGTTGTGCTCTTTCATTTGAGAAACTTCCAACCAAAATAGGAATGTTAGAACAGAATATTTAGATACAGGTCCCTTATGAATATTGTACTGAGTAAGATTCATTGAAGAAATGCTTCTCCGAAGCAATAAGTTTGTGGCACAAGCATAGTCTTCTGCTAACCTAGCCTTTCCCATCTTTCTATTAAAATGAATATAGCTAACGTGGACTAAAAGCAAGCTCTTGTTCGAGGAGGTAGAAATTGTTAGTTGTTGCTAGCTTGAACTGAGTTGTTCCTGTTGGTGCTAGGGTTGCAAAGGGAGTTGTAGCGATGCTGCTAATGCAGCTATTTCTGATGTCCAGACGATGCAACGGAAGTGAAAAGAAAAAGATACGATGCTTAGACCGTTCAGACATGGATGATGGATTTCTAGATATAGGGTTTATTTGAATGTCTGGCCAAATGCTTACTTTCGTTATGCTTGTCCTGCAAAGCAGGATCTATGGTTCGCTTGCTTTGAATGTACTGTTCGCCTCGACCCGCCCTTACCTCTTTCTTGACTCGGTTTTCGTAGGGCATCGAATTCTTTTACAAAAGAAACGCCAGTTTCAGAAGGAATGGCACCGAAAGGTGTCAGATGATAATTGAACCGAACTATCTGAATCTGAAACCGCCGACCCGACTCGTGCTTTTTTGGACTCCGCTTTTGCAGGATCTTGTGAGGCATCGAATTCTTTGGCAAGTCTCTTCTTGCTAGTGTTGTACGCGTTTTATTCCTTCGCCCGACATGCTTTCGTGATAAAAGAATCATAGCAACATAGCGTGAGGTTCCATAGGTTGATGAGCCCGATCGATCGTGTAAGCTATTTACTACAGCCGTCTTAGATGGCCCCGGTATCCTCTTGACGATCTTTCCTTTGCTTCAATCGCCAACTTGCACTTCCTTATTCCACTATTGCGATATCTTTGTCACGGACAAAGACCAAGAGCTAGTGCGGTGAAAGAATAGCTTATGGGGTTGGAGTCAAAGGTAAACTTTGGTGGTCCCTAAAAGCCCATTTACGAAAATTTTTGGGGAGGGCAATTTAACCCCAAATTTTCCTCTAAAAAATCGGGGAACCAAATTCTTTTTTTTGGGGGGGTTTGGTTTTTTCCATTTGGTGTTCCTAATATCCCATATTTAATTGAGGGAACAATTTCAAATTTTAATTTTTATGGTGAAGGGGAGGAAAAAATTTGATTTAATTTCAAAAAAACCCCTCAGGATATAAAGCCAAAAGCCCAAAGCAAGTTCAAAATTTTTTTGGGAAACATAAAATAGAATTTTGGGACCTAAAATATGGGGCCCATTCTTTCCTTGAAAATTTCAAAAGGGAGGTCTCCAAAATTTTGGGGTTAAAATTGAAGAAGGGTTAACGGGAAAGACCACTTCCCGGGCCCTGGTTGGTTCCCCCCCCGGTTTAAATAAATCCGGGGCGGGCCCCCTTTAATTTTCCCTTTTATTCGGAAAATTTTTTTAAAGGAAGGGATTTTAATAGAAATTTTCAAAAAATTCCTGGGAAAACCATTTCTGGGGTTTGGGGAAAAGAAGGTGGCCCCGTTCTTTCCAAAACCACCCCTTTCCCCGGGAATGCCTTTACCGCCAGAAATGCCTTATGGACTCCCAAATTTTTAGTTTTTGAGCCTCAAAAAGAAAAAATTTTCAGAGGGAAAAAAATTGTCTTTGGATTTAGAATATTATGGATGGGGACTACAGGAAAAATTTTTTGGAAAAAAAAACTTGAAAGGGGCCCTTTCCCCAAAGGGAATTCTGACAAAACCATTTTATGCCCCAACTTTCTGATTTTCCTTTTGGCAAAGATAATGGGAGTTTCCCTATTAAAAGGGTCTTTTGCCCTTGGCAAAATTTTGGGGGAGGGTCTGCAAAAGTGAAAAGAAAGGGGAAACAAACCCCAATTCAATGGGAACCTTAAAAGAAAAGGGCGAATAAAATTTCCCTTTGGTTTTAACCCCTTCAACTTTTGTCAAGGACCATGGGAACTGTTTTCCGGGAATTTTTTTTCGGGGGAGCTTGGTGGGGTTTTGGGCAAATTTTAAATTGGGCCCTTTTAAATCTTTTTAAAATTGTTACCGGAAATTTCAATAAATTTAAACCCTCTCTTTGAAAAAAATTTATTAAGAATTTGGGTAAAAAAACATTTCCCCAAAAGGGGCACACCTTTTAAAGGGTTGCCACGGAAAACATTTCCGGATTTTTTAAGCTTTTTTTCGATTTCTTATTTTCTCGGGCTAAAAAGGTTTAGAGATCAAAAAAAATTAAATGTAATTTTCTAGATTAAAAAATCCATTCCTTTCCCCTTTGGGAAGAGGGCCCTTATGATGGATGAATGAAAACCTCCCTAAGGGAAATGTAGTTCTTCTTTTTTAAGGAAAACCAAAGGAAAAACCATTTCGGGCCCTTAGCGTTTCAACGGAATAATTCTTAAAGAAAGGCCTTTGGTTTGTACAACCCAATTTTGTCCCATTGGTTCTTTTCCATTTAGAAATTTATTCGGAAGGGCATTTTTTTTTCCCAAACAAACGGTTTGGTTTATGAAAAATTTTTGGGGCCGGTTACATTTCCTAAGCAAAAAAAACAAAAGGGGTTTTCCCCTTTTCCCCCATTTTCATCTCAAGGTAACCCCTTTAAAGAAGGGTTTTGGAAAAAAAACCTTTCCTTTTCTTTTTCCCTAAACGGGCCGTTTTATAATTTGTTGGGCTCGACTCCCTTTTTTCTGGGGCAAACGGGGGAGGGGCTTTTCCAACCAAAAGTTAATGTCTTTCCCAGTTTAAAAGTTTTTTTTTTTTATTTTCAAAATTGTACCTTATTAAAAGCCAATCTTCCCAAATTCCGATTTTAAAAAGGCGTGGAAAAAAAAAGGGGTGGTTTTTTTCATTCCAAAGGGGGTTATGGATTAACTGAAAAAATTTTATGAGGAAATTCCCATCAAAAATCAAGGGGAAAATATCCTGGATTTGGAAATTTTTCTTTCATTTTCCCTTTTTGGGTTGTAGGTTCCCATTAAAAAAAAAAAGGGGAGCCTATTATTTGAGGTATTGGGCAAAACCTTTAAGTCATATTAAATTAAAAAAAAGTGCTTGGAAAAAAGATTTGGGAAAAAGAGGGTCTTTTCCTTTTTCCCCATTAGGGGAAAAATCTTAATGAAAATTTTCAGTGAAACAATCCAATCCAAGGGAAGGGGTTCCCGCTGAATTTTCTCTTAAGCGACGAAAGGGAAAACCATTAATCCCCCCTTGTAAATTATTGGGTTTTAAATTGGGAAAACAAAAACAAAAGAGCTGCTTGCTTTTAAAGAGGGCAAATTTCATTTGTTTTTCTTTACGTTTTGTTCCCAATTTTATTTTCCTTGGATTTGGCATGAAATTTTAAAACCTAAAAACCAGCAAAACGGTGTTGATGAAGAAGGGCTTTTTAAAGGAAAAGGGGTTGGTTTTTGGGAGCTAATTATCCTTACGTAAGGGGTTTTTTTTTTTACATTGAAGGGAATTGATTAAAAAAATTTGTCTTCCACCCATTATTCCCCTTTAAAAAGGCGGTGGGAAAAAAAAGGGCCCGGGGTTTTTTCTTTCCCTTATTAAAATAAACAGGCGGGCGGCTAAAATTTTTAAAACTTGTGGGAAGTTCCTTTATCTTGAACTTTAAGAAAAGGCGGGGGAGAACAAACCCCTTTAAACTATTCCAAAAGTAATTTTCCCTTTCCTTTTGACAAATTTTGCCAGTTTGGGGTGGAGGTCCAACACCTTTTAAAAAGGGGAAAGGGGGCTTTTCCCGGGGTGATTACGCAAAATTCTGATTCTTTATTCATTTTACCCTAACATAAAAAAAAAGGATAAAAAGTTTCAAAACAAAAAAGGGGGGAAAACCCAAAAATGGGGGCGGGCTTTATTTATAATAAAACGGTTAGGGGTTCAATGAAAACCCCCACCACCCCTCCCTGGGGGCTCGAACCAGGAGCGGGGGAAGGGGGCCGTAGGGAGTTGAAGATGCACTTTGGACTCTTGCAACAATAAGAATGGAACTGGAATAAAAATTGGGTAGCTAGTCACTCCGTTATCGAGGAAAGAGAGCATGGCATTTCCATAAGTAGACTCTCCTTCTTGAATCCTTATCCTGCCTCTCTACTGGGAACAATTCATTCTTAACTCGTACACAAGTTTCAAGGCCGACAAGAGAGTTAGCGATCTACAGCTGGTTCGGTGGACTGGTGGTGACAGGCGGGCCCTCTTGTAACACCGGATGATTAAGCAACAAGAATCACCTCGATTCATCGTGACTAAACTCACGTTGATTCAACCCGGTCTAAAACAAATTCAAAACAAAAGCAAACGATAAAAGTTTTCAAAACTAAAACTAAAATGTTCGGGGTTGTTAAAATAACAAACCTAATTATGGTGGGTGCACAAATATTTGTAAAGTGCTTTGCCATTTTAAATAAGCTAAAACAGAAAAGAAGAAAATAAGAAAAAAGAAATAAAAAAAAAAGAGTGGGGAGGAACCCCATCGCCCAACTGGCCAGCCCTCCCACCTGCCCACCAGCTCCCGAACCCCCATCCGCCTGGGCCCTCCCACGGCCCGCCCAACCGGCCCGCTTTATCCACCCTCCCCGTCGGTGGAACCCTAGCCCCTCATTCCTCCCCGATCCCTTTCCTTCCCCGCCTGATCTGGATCGGCCGATCCTCGCCTCATCGCCGGCGGCCCCGCCGCCCCGACCGCAACGCCGCCCCTCGCCCCTCGTCGCCGCCTCGACCCCCCTCGTCACCGCCGCCCCCACGCTGGGCACTGCGCCGCTGGGTCGCCCCGACCCCCACGCCGCCACCGAGCTCCCCAACGCCGGTCGGCCGCCTCGCCTCCTCCTCACCGGACGATCATGACCTTCCCGAGCCGCCTCAAAGACCCCACGGCCCCGTGAGCTTCGCCTCACCCCCTCGCTCCCTCTCCCTCCCGAACGACGCTGTCGCCTGACCTCCCTGCCGCTGCCCGCCGCCTCCTCGCGGTCACCTCGGCCACGCCGCCTCGGCCACGCCGTCCCCGCCTCTCTCCTCCTCCGCCTGAAGGGCGCTTTTCCCCCACAGACCGGACGCCTCGCCATGTGAGCTCAACGCTGGCGCCCGGTGACTAAGCGGTCACGGGCCGAGCCCATGTGGCTCGGCGCGCCGCAGCCCTCCCCGACCTCAGAAGCGCCCCGAACGGAGGCCGAACCCCCTCGCCGCCTCCGCCGCTCGCAGTGCTGTTCCGCCAAGTCCGGTGATCCCTTGCCCCACCGGACGCGCTGCCCTTCCCCTTCCTAACGCCGGCCAGCGCCCGTTGTGCACCGGAGCGAAGTCCGCGATGTTCGGCGCCTCCTCACACAGAACCACCGGAGCCCACTCCGGCCTCGCCGACGTGGCCACTGGGCCCCCGCCACATCGACCGATGGGCCAGGGCCCCCCTCGCTTGTTGACTCGGTCACAGAGTCGACCGTCCACCCCCCACCGACATCGACATGGGGCCCCGCCCACGTAATGTTTTAAAAAATAATAAAAGGAAAAGGAAAATGGAAAATTAAATAAAATGAATAAAACTAATTAATTAATTAATTAATTAATTAATTAAGTAAATAATTAATCTAATTAGTTCGATTAATTAAACCTAATGACTAATTAACCTAATTAACTATTGTTAATTAAACTTAATTAGGTTAATTAGTTAATGAGGATGACTTAACGGGACCCACATGTCGTGGTTGACTTAGTCAACCCGTTGATCGCCGACGTCAAGATGACATCATGTCGACGTCATAAATACATTTTCGAATTAATTAAATAATTAATTAAATTCCAGAAATTATTAAAATCTTTTAAAAATCATATCTTTTAATCCGTAACTCGGATTAAAATATTTTCAACATGAAAGTTACTCAGAACGACGAGACGGATCCGGATACGCAGTCCGTTCGTCCGCCACACACCCCTAACCTATCGAACCTGCAACTTTTCTCCTCCGGCTCCTCTGCCCGAAAACCCAAAACACCGGGATTACTTTCCCGGATGTTTCCCCCTTAACCAGTACCCCCTCATACCACGTTAGGGCACGCCTAGCATCGCTTCTTGGCATGTCATGCATCGATATGCATCTGTTTACTTGGTATTCATTGTTTCTTCCCCTCTTCTCTCCGGTAGACTACGAGACCGACGCTGCTGCTGGCGATTCGACCACGGTGTTGACGACCCTCTCACTTGCCGAGCAACCAGCAAGTCCCCCTTGATCACCAGATATCGCCTACTCTTCTCTAAACTGCTTGCATTAGAGTAGTATAGCATGTTCTTGTTTTGATATCCTATACCGCTGCATAGCCTATCCTTGTAACTTCGTTGTTACCTTACCGCTATCCTATATGCTTAGTATAGGATGCTAGTACTTTCATCTGTGGACCCTACATTCTTGTCCGTCTGCCGTGCTATATTATCGGGCCGTGATCACTCGGGAGGTGATCACGGTATATACTATATACTTATACATGATACATGTGGAGATTAAAGTCGGTCGGCCGATGGAGCACCCATGAGTGGATCTTTGAGGCGGAACGCAGCAGGCAGGTTGAGACCGCCTAGGAGAGAGGTGGGCCTGGCCTGTTCGGCGCTCGCGGTTACTTAACACGCTTAACGAGGTCTTGGTATTTGATCTGAGTTGGCTACGAGCTTATACGCACTAACCATCTACGCGGGAGTAGTTATGGGTATCCCGCGCCGTGGTATCACCGGCACTTCAGACGTCACGACGGAGCGACGCGCGCCGGATTGACTGGAACGCTGTTAGGCTAGGTCTGCTCGTCACACAGACGAACGCTTGTGTGTGCTCAGGCGATGGGCCCTGAACCCGCTGCGCTTAGGTTTAGACCGCGTGTTGGCCTCTGTTGTGCCTAGGTGGGGCTGCGACGTGTTGATCTTCCGCGCCGGGCATGACCCAGAAAGTGTGTCCGCCAAATGGGATCAAGCGTCTTTGGGTAAGATGGTGCACCCGCAGGAAGTTAATCTATTCGGATAGCCGTGATCTTCGGTAATGTGACGACTTGGAGTTGTACCTTGAGCTTATGATAACTAGAACCGGATACTTGATAAAACACACCCTTCCAAGTGCCGATATAACCGTGGTCGCCTCGCTCGTGGATATGAGCAGGGATCGCCGGTAGGATTATTGCTATATGATGTTACTTGAGGACTTCAGATTGCCCTCCTCTACCTGTTGCAAGGCAGGTGTCCAAGTTTAGTCTTCGTTAAGACTAGCTATCCCCTCTTATTACGGCTTCTGCGATTCAGTCCACCGATATGGCCTTTACACATATATCCATGCATATGTAGTGTAGCTCCTTGCTTTGCAGTACTTTGGATGAGTACTCACGGTTGCCTTGTTCCCCTTTTCCCTACCTCTACTCAATTGCTGCAACTGACGATGGAGCCCAGGAGCCGACGCCACCACCTATGACGACTACTACTCGAGGCGCCTACTACTACGCAGCAGCCCGCGACGACCACTGTGAGTAACTTAGGAGGATCCCTGCAGGAGGCCTGCTCCTCTTCGATCAGATCCCGCTTTGTGCTAGCCTTCTTAAGGCAAAACTTGTTTAACTTATGTCCGTACTCAGATATTGTTGCTTCACTGACTCGCCTATGATCGAGCACTTGTATTCGAGCCCTCGAGGCCCCCGGCTTGTATTATGATGCTTGTATGACTTATTTTATTTGTAGAGTTGTGTTGTGATATCTTCCGTGAGTCTTGATCTTGATCGTATACATTTGCGTGCATGATTAGTGTACGATTGAATCGAGGGCGCCAAGTTGGTATCGAGCCGATCGCTCAGAGGAATCCCCTTCCACACTCCTTGGTCAAGTCGAGTCTAGACATTGCAAAACTTTTACTAACATGGCTGTGTGTCTTATGGGCACGCCGCCATCGGGTGGTACTAGGATCTTTTACTCCTCGACCTTTACTCTCGACTCAACTCTCTTCTACTGGTTAAACGATTTTGCTAACGTCACTAGGATCCCGTGACCCCATTCACCCCAAAGTTGTATATAGCCTTAGTTGTTCTTGGAATTGTATTTGAGCAATTTCCACACCGCCATTTGACTCCTTTGAAACGTCTTTGTTTTCAGATGGAACCAACGAGGCAGGTCGTGCGCCACAAGACGGCCATTGGTGCTCGGGATCACTGCGGTGCTAGCCGAGATGATGACCTATCTCGGGTTATCGCCGGCACCCCGAGTACACCGCCTTTGAGGAGTACCGGGACTATAACCAGAGCATGCCGCCATCGCCCACCTCTACTCGGAGTACGAGTCCACTCATCAGGTCGCACACCGCACATGGTGTTGGAGTGACTATCGATATGGCAGTCCATGATGCTGCTTATGCTGCTCGACACGCCTTCGTGCGAGTATCGAGAGTTGGACACCTCCCCTTCGTGCACATTGCTATCGCGTCGATGTTGGTGAGGAGGCTTACTACACCGCTGCCTACTCCATCGTCACCAGAGAGCCCTTCTACCATCGTAACTTTGTTCGCATGTCGATGGGCTGGATCGAGCTAACCGAGCTTTTCGCCACGAGTTGTACATCACCCGTCGGCACCTCTACCGTGCTCGACGCTGATGCACCCCTTTGTCCGATCCGGAGAGCTGCGCGCTCGCGATCTACCCAGCCAGACCGTGATGCCCTGTGGTGTCGGTTGGGCGACGGGAGGCTACTCTCCGCACTTGGCCCTTTCTCGCCACGGACGCCGGATTCAGCACCGTGAGTATCCGCGCCCCTGTGTCACTGACGTGGAGGACTATCCGCTGCCGCACTACCAGCTTTCAGGCTACAGCTACCTCCGCAGTACCGCGTGGGACTGATGTAGACTTGCTTGTTAGTGTTTGATGTATTCGCCGCGAGCCTGCGTGCCGCCTATGATGTAGTAGTCTATGTACTGGACTCTATGTATCGAACTCTATGCATGATTCCTTTTGTAAGATATGCCAACTACTATGTAGTTCCTATCGTGCTGTTTTCGATTATGCATGTTTCATCATGAATGATTCCTGTCTCTTGCTTAATTTCTCAAATGCTGAACTACCCCTGTTATATAATAGCAGGATGGTTAGGCCAGCAGGTCGTGGTCGTGGTGCCAACTTCCCACCACCGCCTGAGTACATGGCTGGTATGATCCAACAGCTCGAGATGAATCGCCAGTTCATGGAGAACATGATGGCTCAGTTTCCTCGCCCCAATATGAACCAGCACCAAGCGGAACAACTCGCAGGATTTCATACGCTCAACCCCAGCGTGTACCGCAGCTCAACTCAGCCACTGGATGTCGATGATCGCTCCGTGACATCACCTATGAGATGGAGTCTGCTGATGTAGCCCCCGCCAGCTATGTCACTTTTGCTTCCTTCTTCTGAAGGGACCCGCAGCTCAATGGTGGGACAGCCACAGCGCACTTCGCCAGCTTGGAACAATCATCACCGGCAGACTTCCAAGTTGCCTTCCGTGCCCGCTTCATCCCTCAAGGGTCATGGACCGAAGAAGCGTGAGTTCCGCAACCTCACCCAAGGCAACGAGACTGTTGAAGCTTATCAACAGAGTTCTGGACTTGTCTCGCTATGTCAAGAGGATATTGCAACCGATGCACGCAGACAGAGAAGTTCCGTGACGGTCTTCAAGTCGACATCAAGCTCGCACTTCTAGTGCACGACTTTGCTGATTTCGCCACCTTGGTGAACAAAGCTATCAATGTCGAAACTGGTCCGCAGGAATACCGAGCTCTAACAGCGCAACTGCGACACGGGCTCATCTTCGGCCCGCCTCGCAGGAGCGCAAGATATGGATTCCCAACAGATGTACCAGCCGAATGCACCGCTTCAAGGCGAACTATGCTACACCTCGCCCCGCCTACAACTAAGCAGCCAAGCTTCCAGCTCCACCACCCCAAGCTCCTGTTCCCACCCCCAATAATGGTTTGTGCTTCAAAGGACAACCAGGCACCGTGCTAGAGAATGCAACCGAACCGTAATCAGTGGCCCTTCCAAAGAGCTGGCCGTGGAAACACCTGCACCGCAACAACACCGCCAAGTCTTATGGGAAAGCTCAGGCCAACCACGTTGATCCGAACGAAGCTCAAGACCAGCTGCCATCGTGATGGGTACACTCGTAAATTCAGTACACGATCTGTTTTATTCGATTCAGAGCATCGCATTCATTCATGTCTCAAGACTTTGCATACAAGCACGACGTTAAGTGTGAGGAGATGAACTCTTGGTAGTGGTAAAAACCCCATTGGGACAATGTCAAACCTCCATGGTTGGCGCCGACGCCCCGTGGAAATCAAGGGCTGGAATTCTATGCCTCCCCATTATCCTAAAGACGCCTAACATCGACCTCATTTTGGGGATGGATTGGTTGAAAGCGATATTGCGCCAATCGCTTGCGCCACTAAGACCGCCCATCTGCTACACCCTTCGATGAAATAGTAAGCTATAATGCTCGCTCGTTCAAGATGCCGAGGCAAGGCTCTATGCATTGAATGCATTGAACGCCGCACCATCGAGGGCATTGAAAACATTCCTGCTGCTTGCGATTTCCAAGACGCTTTTCTCAAGAACTTCCAGGATTCCCCGCTAGAGCTGTCGAATTCGCCATCGACTTGAAACCGTGCACCACTCCTATAGCCAAGCGACCCTACAAGATGCCGCCGATGAACACCTTGAGCTAAAGGAGGAAATCGACAAATCTCTTCAAAGCGGCTTCATTCGCCCAAGTTGCTCTCCTTGGGGAGCACCTTCTCTCTTTGTCAAGAAGAAGGATGGGACAAACCGATTGGTCCAAGACTACCGTCCTATAAATCAAGCTACCATTCAGAATAAGTATCCTCTTCCTCGGATCAATGATCTTTATGATCAATTGGCTGGTTCGTCGGTGTTCTCAAACTCGACTTGAGGTTGGGTTACCACCAGATCCGTGTTCGTGAGGAGGATATCCCAAGACCGCATTTGTGACTCGTTATGGATCTTACGAGTACACCGTCATGTCTTCGGTTTAACCAATGCTCCAGCTACTTTCTCTCTACCGATGAACTATATATTCATGGATTACCTCGACAAGTTTGTCGTGGTTTATCCGGATGATATCCTGATCTTTTCCAAGAATGAAGAAGAACATCTGAACATCTTCTTCTTGTGCCGAAAAGCTACGAGAGCATCAACTCTATGCCAAGTTCTCCAAATGTGAATTCTGGCTTCCAAGTAACCTATCTTGGGCATGTCATTTCTAAGGATGGTATTGTCGCCAACCCCGAAAGAGTTCAGGCTATTCTCGATTGACTCCTCCGAAGAACGTTAAGTCGAAGTTTTCTCGGTCTCGCTTGACTATTGCCGTCGATTCGTCGAGAACTTCTCCAAGATTGCCTGTGCCCCTAACTAACTTTGTTGTATAAGGCGCCAATTTCAATGGATGATAAGTGTCGAAAGTTTCCAGCACTCAAAGACAAGTTGACTTCTGCCCCGATGCTAGCTCCTCCCGATACTAAGAAGGACTTCGTCATTTATCGCGACGCTTCCGTCAAGGATTAGGCGGTGTCCTAATGCAAGAGCAAAGTGGTTGCTTATGCCTCTCGACAATTGCGCCTCACGAAGAGAACTACCCAGTTCACGACCTCGAGCTTCTGCTGTCATTCATGCATCAAGCGGTGGCGACATTACCTTCTCGGTAACCGTATGTAGATCTTCACCGATCACCAAAGTCTGAAGTACTGTTTACTCAGCCAGACCTGAACCTCCGTCGGCAGAGATGGATGGAGACATTGCAGACTTTGATTTGGGTATTTCCTATACGCCGAGCAAGGCTAATGTAATGGCTGATGCCTTGAGCCGCAAGTCTTATCAAGCAACCACCTTGAGTTCACCAAGTTCAACCCCCACTTGTCGAAGAATTCAGAAAGCTGAACCTCCATATTGTTCCTTCGGTGCACTTCGCTCCCCTCCTCCGAGTTCCGCAAGATGAATCTCCGTGTTGTTCCCTGTGGTTCCCTCTATACCCGGCTGTTGAACCCGATCTCGTGGGCACCATAAAGACAATGCAGGATTTGACTCAAGTCTACAAGATTAAGCAAGACATCAAAAGGGAAATCCTCATCCTTCACTATTTGCCGATGATGGCGCCTTGTACTTCAAAGGCCGCCTAGTGGTGCCGTGTAAGAAGGAAAACCTGAATATGACTCGAAGGTTATGAAAGAAGCTCATGATACGCCTCTATGTATCCATCCCGGTAGTACAAAGATGTATCAAGACATTCGCCGAGATTTCGTGGTCTAATATGAAGCAAGACATTGCTCGCTATGTTGTTGAGTGTGACGCTTGCCGTCAGATCAAAGCGAACATCAAAGGCCCGCTGGAACTCGCAACCTATCTCTATCCCTGAATGGAAATGGGACCATGTTGAAATGGACTTCATCCACCGGATTTCCCAAATCGCAGAAAGGTAATGATGCTATTCTTGTCGCCATTGACCGGCTTTCTAAAGTTGCTCATTTTACGGCGGTCAAAGAAAGATCACTGCTAGTCAGCTTGCAACGCTCTATATGTCCGAATTGTTTCACTTCACGGTATTCCACTTTGGTTATCGTTCGGACCGTGGCAGCTTATTCACTTCAAGATTACGGGCAAGTTTCGAGAAGCTATGGGGACTCATTTTTCTTTCAAGATCTGCGTTTCATCCGCAGAACAAGGGCAAGTTGAACGTGTCAACCAAATTATCAAGACATGCTTCGAGCTTGTGTCGCTTCCTTCGTAAGAAATGGAGGAATCTCTCCCGTATGCTGAGTTCTCTTATAATAATAGCTATCAAGCTAGTCTCAAGATGGCCCCTTTGAAGTGTTATATGGACGAAAGTGCCGAACCCTCCGAACTGGTCGAAATCGGGAACGCCCACTCTTGGTCCGGATATTATCCAACATGTCGAAGAACAAGTCCGCATTATACGCGAGAATCTCAAGACTGCTCGGTCGCGTCTAAAAGAGTAATTATGACCGTCATCACAAGGACATGGTCTATCAACTTTGGCGAAAAGGCCTATCTTCGCGTTACACCAATGAAGGGTGCTCACCGCCGGGATCAAGGGCAAGCTAGCTCCTCGCTATATTGGCCCATTCACTATTCTCGAAAGGCGGAAAAGTGGCTTATCAAGCTGGAGCTTCCGTCGAACCTTTCTCAGGTTCACGATGTGTTCCACGTGTCACAACTCCGACGCTGCTTCAAGGACCCAATCCGAGCAGTGGACCATGAAGTGCTCGAATTGCAACAGGACCTCATCTATAAAGAGCATCCGGTCCGCATTCTCGACCAAGCTGAACGCCGCACACGTCAGAAGGCGATCAAGTTCCTCAAGGTCCAGTGGTCGAATCACTATGAAGACGAAGCCACCTGGGAACGCGAGGATCGTCTTCGAGATGACTACCCCGCACTTTTTCCTTCTACCTCCTAAATCTCGGGACGAGATTTCTTGTAGTGGAGGAGATTTGTAACACCCGGATGATTAAGCAACAGTAATCACCTCGGTTACTGTGACTAAACTCACGTTGATTCGAACCCGGTCTAAAACAAATTCAAAACAAAAGCAAACGATAAAAGTTTTCAAAAACTAAAACTAAAATGTTCGGGGGTTGTTAAAAATAACAAACCTAATTATGGTGGGGTGCACAAATATTTGTAAAGTGCTTTGACATTTTAAATAAGCTAAAACAGAAAAGAAGAAAATAAGAAAAAAAAGAAATAAAAACAAAAAGAGTGGGGAGGAACCCCATCGCCCAACTGGCCAGCCCTCCCCACTGCCCACCAGCTCCCGAACCCCCACTGCCCAGCCCCTCCCACGGCCCGGCCCAACCGCCGCCGCCTTTATCCACCCTCCCACCTTGTCGGTGGAACCCTAGCCCTCATTCCTCCCCGATCCCCTTTCCTTCCCCGCCTGATCTGGATCGGCCGATCCCCCCTCGCCTCATCGCGGGCCCCGCCGCCCGCCCGCAACGCCCCCTGCCCCCCCCTCGTCGCCGCCGGACCCCCTCGTCACCGCCGCCCCACGCTGGGCACTCGCCGCCGCGGGGTCGTCCCCGACCCCCACGCCGCCTCACCGGAGCTCCCCCGACGCCGGTCGGCCGCCTCCTCGCCTCCTCCTCACCGGACGATCCGCGACCTTCCCGAGCCGCCTCAAAGACCCCACGGCCCTCGTGAGCCGCCCCCACCGCCTCGCTCCTCTCCCCTCCCGAACGACGCCGCGCCCGGACCTCCCGTCGCCGGCTCCGCCCCCCTCTCGCGGTCATCAGCAGCCACGCCGCCATGCCACGCCCGCCCCGCCCCTCTCCTCCTCCTCGCCTGAAGGGCGCTTTTCCCCTCCGCCGCAATCGGGACGCCAGCGCCATGGAGCTCAACGCCGGCGCCCCGGTGACCAACGGTCACGGGCCGAGCCCATGTGGCTCGGCGCGCCCAGCAGCCCCTCCCGACCTCAGAGCGCCGAACGGAGGCCGATCCCTCGCCGCCTCCGGCCGCCGCCTGGCGCCGTTCCGCCAAGTCCGGCCGACCCTTGCTCCCCACCGGGACGCTGTCCTCTCCCCTTCCTAACGCTACTGCCCGCGCCCACAGTGCACCGGGCGAAGTCCGGCGATGCTCGCGCCTCCTCCGCGCGGTAACCACCCGAGCCCACTCCGCTCCCCGCCGACGTACACTGGGCCCTTTGGCCATCGATCGATGGGCCTGGGGCCCCCTCGCTCTGTTGACTCGGCCACAGAGTGACCGTCCACCCCCGCCACCGACATCGACATGGGGCCCCGCCTACGTAATGTTTTAAAAATAATAATAATAAGGAAAAGGAAAATGGAAAAATTAAATAAAATGAATAAAACTAATTAATTAATTAATTAATTAATTAAGTAAATAATTAATCTAATTAATTTTGATTAATTAAACCTAATGACTAATTAACCTAATTAACTATTGTTAATTAAACTTAATTAGGTTAATTAGTTAACAGAGGATGACGAACGGACCCACATGTCGGGGTTGACTTAGTCAACCTGTTGATCGCCGACGTCACAAGATGACATCATCTCGATGTCATAAATACATTTTCGAATTAATTAAATAATTAATTAAATTCCGAAATTATTAAAATCTTTTAAAATCATATCTTTTAATCCGTAACTCGGATTAAAATATTTTCAACATGAAAGTTACTCAGAACGACGAGACGGATCCGGATACGCAATCCGCTCGTCCGCCACACACCCCTAACCTATCGAACCTGCAACTTTTCTCCTCCGCTCCTCGCTGAAAACCCAAAACACCGGATTACTTTCCGGATGTTTCCCCTTAACCAAGACCCCTCATACCACGTTAGGGCACGCCTAGCATCGCTTCTTGGCATGTCATGCATCGATATGCATCTGCTTACTTGGTATTCATTGTTTCTTCCCCTCTTCTCTCCCGGTAGACTACGAGACCGACGCTTCGCTCGCTGGCGATTCGACCACGGTGTTGACGACCCTCTCACTTGCCAAAGCAACCAGCAAGCCCCCCTTGATCACCAGATATCGCCTACTCTTCTCTAAACTGCTTGCATTAGAGTAGTATAGCATGTTACTGTTTTCAGATACTCCTATACTGCTGCATAGCCTATCCTTGTAACTTCTGTTGTTACCTTACCTGCTATCCTATATGCTTAGTATAGGATGCTAGTACTTTCATCTGTGACCCTACATTCTTGTCCGTCTGCCGTGCTATACTATCGGGCCGTGATCACTCGGGAGGTGATCACGGGTATATACTATATACTTATACATGATACATGTGGAGATTAAAGTCGGGTCGGTGATGGAGCACCATGAGTGGATCTTTGAGGCGAACGACAGGCAGGTTGAGACCGCCTAGAGAGAGGTGGGCCTGCCTGCTCGGCGCTCATGTTACTTAACACGCTTAACGAGGTCTTGGTATTTGATCTGAGTTGGCTACGAGCTTATACGCACTAACCATCTATGCGGGAGTAGTTATGGGTATCCGCGCCGTGGTATCACCGGCACTTCAGACGTCACGACGGAGCGCTGCCGGATTGGATCGAACGCTGTTAGGCTAGGTCTGCTCGGTCACAGACGCAACGCGTCTTGTGTGTGCTCGAGGCGATGGGCCTGCACTCGGCGCTTAGGTTTAGACCGGCGTGTTGGCTCTCTGTTGTGCCTAGGTGGGGCTGCGACGTGTTGATCTTCCGCGGCGGGCATGACCCAGAAAGTGTGTCCGCCAAATGGGATCAAGCGCTTTGGTAAGATGGTGCACCCTGCAGGAAGTTAATCTATTCGGATAGCCGTGATCTTGAAGAATATGACGACTTGGAGTTGTACCTTGAGCTTATGACAACTAGAACCGGATACTTGATAAAACACACCCTTCCAAGTGCCGATATAACCGTGGTCGCTCTCGCTCGGGGATATGAGTAGGGATCGCGGGTAGGATTATTGCTATATGATGTTACTTGGAGGACTTCAGATTGCCCTCCTCTACATTGCAAGGCAGGTGTCCATAAGCGTAGTCTTCGTTAAGACTAGCTATCCCCTCTTATTCTCGGCTTTCGCGATTCGGTCCACCGATATGGCCTTTACACATATATCCATGCATATGTAGTGTAGCTCCTTGCTTGTAGTACTTTGGATGAGTACTCACGGTTGCCTTGTTCCCCTTTTCCCCTACCTCTACTCGATTGCTGCAACTGCACGATGGAGCCAGGAGCGACGCCACCGCCTATGACGACTACTACTGGAGGCGCCTACTACTACGTGCAGCCCGACGATTTACACTGGAGTAACTTAGGAGGATCCTGCAGGAGGCATGTTCCTCTTTCGATCTGTATCCCAGTTTGTGCTAGCCTTCTTAAGGCAAAACTTGTTTAACTTATGTCTGTACTCAGATATTGTTGCTTCCTTTGACTCGTCTATGATCGAGCACTTGTATTCGAGCCCTCGAGGCCCCTGGCTTGTATTATGATGCTTGTATGACTTATTTTATTTGTAGAGTTGTGTTGTGATATCTTCCCGTGAGTCCTTGATCTTGATCGTACACATTTGCGTGCATGATTAGTGTACGATTGAATCGAGGGCGTCACACCTCTACTTTATTTTCCGAATCCAATCGATCATGGGCGGCCCTCTTCGTTCACAGTCTTTATTTCCTTTCGAATCCAATTGTTCCAATCTGACCAAATAGCAATTCATTGAAATCATTCGGGTCACCTCTTTTTTAAGCACTTGTCCAAGCCTATTTCTATAGAAAAGGACAGGAATCTATTAACTTTGAGTCTGTCTCCTACTACGAAATTGGAACTGAACACAGGATGGAAATAGTGAGAAAAAATCCCCTCGTACACGCCATTATTTATTCGATTTTCCTTGTAAGTGCTCCAGATGCGCTTGCTTTAGTTGACGAGTGAGTGGAACCTAATTATCTGTTTCCTTGAATACCAGAGTTTCCTTTTGTAGATGAGAAAGCCAACAATTTTGCAAGGAGTTGATAATTGCACTTGAAGTAGTAAGTTTAAAGACAGTTGAAACTTAATGGCACCGTTTAACCAAGCACTCTTGTAGCTTCGGAAACTCCGTGTTCAGATCGGTGAGGCAAGAGACAAATTCATCGTCAATTACCTCCAAGATATCCAAAATACCCTCAAGACCATGAAGACAGATAATGAGAGTCAGGTTCAAACAATTCAAGGATTGTAAATACCATAACAGCAAACTAGAATGCACCAAATTTGTCCTATTACCGGTTCCAGGAAGAGCACACAAATGAAAGAAACTATTACTCAAAAAGCGAATCACATCTCGATCCACAAACTACCAAAAGCCTTTGTTATTCCATTCCCAGTGGAACGTCAACCTGTTTAACAATAATTTTCTAAGAAACTTGCTGAATTCTAAATGAAACAACCTTATTTTCAAGTGACAGACAATATCCATTTCAACCAATTATTAAAGATAAAAGGGCTAACTGCACAGCTAATTGAATTCCTTTTCGAGGTTGAGTTCATCTTGAAACCGCATTTGCTTCCTAATTAAACTGAGAAAAAAATAAGAATATTAAAAGAAAGACTCCACGTAACATGAATGAATTCAGGTACATCACTTCAGCTGATATGTGCGGGTATCATACCTGTTTCAAGATTCAGCTAAGCCCTTCTTGTTGCCACATATCCATTTCTTCTAAGGTTTCGAATTGCTCAAGTTCCTGCTCAACGCTTCTTGTCTAGCTCCAGCCTAGCACTTGTACGATCGCCTACCGGATCACGGCTTTGCTCCAATTCTACTCTCCAATTATGCACTCCTCTCGAAAATTGGGGCTTTTCTTCACTTCAAAGACTTCCCTCGCATGATGGATTCCACTAGGTTCTTAACCTCTTCCCAATTTTTAAACTGAAACCTGTGATGTCTAATCCAACTCGGCACCTAACCAGCTTGTCAAGATTGTAAGTTTGCCTCAACATTCCCCCTAGAAATACAAAAATAATGTAAATCTACTTTCATTTATTTATTAGGGATGAGACTTTCTTTTTCTTTTTCTATTTTCTAGAATAAGTATGCTCTGGAGTAAAAGGATTCGAACCTTTGCATGCCGGTACCAAAAACCGATGCCTTACCACTTGGCTATACTCCAAGCGGGGGGAAGGCTCGATGAAAACGAGCTGGGATGTAGATTTTTCAGAAGGAAGAGTTAGTTACCCTCGGTCTTCCTTCTTTCCCGAGAATCAAGGAAGTAGTAGCGGGACAGTCCTTTATTTCCCCCTTTAGACCAACTACAACAAGCTCGCTCCTTAGGTTAGCTCTGCTCTACCTATTTGTTTGCAATGCCTTGCTTATCAAAATAGGCCTTTCAGAACCTGACCTTACGCTGAAAAACTGCACTTGTTGGCTCAAGGCCCATGAAACTTATGAAAAGAAATGTTATTCTATCGGTATCTTCAAGAGTTCCCTAACCCTCCGATCGACAATGCTATGATGGGCTATTGAAGTTCGTCCTCATGCACGGCGGGCAGTGCAAATCCTTTCATTAATGAAGTTCCACCGACACTCCCATTATTGGCTTCCTTCCCGGGACCGCTCGGCGAAGGCAGAGCATGGAATGATCGAGGGGCATCCTTCCTAGGTGGAAAAGACGTGTGACTAAAACCAGGAGGAGAAATCCATTTTCAAATGGTGACAGAAAGAAAGGAACTCAAATAGAAGAAAAGTGCATTGTGTTGGCTAATGTGGAGAATAGCCATCCATCTTTCATCAATGAAATTGTTTCAGATTGGTAGCAAATACACATATCGAAGAGCCAACCTGAAAGCACTTGCTTCAAAGAAGCAGCAGCTACCAAGAAATTCCTGTTTCAAGTCAAGATAACTCGATAGAACCAATTCCAATCCAGCAAAGTGTGAACAGAGGATGTGGAAGTTCTGCTTCCTTGCCTTGTCAAGCATTTCATCCGACACTCTATCTATACTATAGCTAGATCAGTTCCTATTCTTTCTTCCGTGCAACTTTACTCCAAAGAATTTTTCCTTCTTATCTTGACTCGATCTCACGAAATTGGATTGATTGGCACACCGCAAGATCCGGCATTCGCTTCTCCTATCTATCTGCTCCAACTAAGCTGATCATTGGAAAATATGAAATCTTGCAAGCAATCATTCCAGAGCCAACTACGAAGATACCTGGTCTTCCACTGCTCATCGGAGGAAAGACAAGAAAGTAAAAATTCTTCAAAGGAATTGGCTCTCACCGAACAGAGGAATTGGCTCGCTCCTTCGTCACTGGGTAAGCATAGAATGCACACCATCCGGTATCAAAGCGTATCTACTTGAAAAGGAGACTACTTGAACAGATGAAATGGAAGGAAGAAATGAAAGTTCGATCTACCAACGAGAGTTTGCCCCTCCCAGAAGAAGAAATTTGCTACTTTGGCTCATCGGTTGGTAAGTCTGTCTATGAAGTTCGAAGGCCGTAAAAGAGAAAACCAAAACAAACTTTTTCAAGCTCTACAAGTCCTATATATATAGTGTTCCACTAGATAGCCGTTTTAAACTAGTCCAGTCTTGCCGAGTGGCCTTATCTTCTGGTTACCTAGTCCGGTACTTCTACTTCGAGAGTGAGTTAGTAAACAGGATCAACTTTATGATCCATTTTGAGAAATTGCAATCACAGAATCGAACGAGTGGGTCTAGAGTCCATCCTCACACAGCTTGAAATGTTGCTTCTCCTTCTCCTTTCCAAAAGAAAGTGGATCTCATAGCCTCGACAATTCAAAAAGTAGGTCTCATCTCATTTTCTCGATGCAATTTTCCACCGTAAAGAGAATCCCATATTCTTTAAGCCAAGCTGCCAATCCTAGGGTCAATGCGAACAGAACCATTGCTATTTGAGCAGTTAGAGAATCGAAATTCCATTCATTTGGAAATCGATCAACAAATGCGAGGAAGGATAAGGGAGCCTACACCAACATAGTCTTAGCCCTAGAACACATGAAGCTTGGAGCACCGATAATAAGTCCATCTGATTTTCAAGGAGTTTATGAACAATCACCACATCCATATTGAGGAGAAAGCTCACTCAAAGCTTGAACTTGTAAATACAGATATGCCATGATAAGGATTCCGTTTATGGCGTGAGGTGAAGTTAGAAGCATACCGGATATATACTCATAGTGGCTTCCATACCTATCTCTCGTAGAACTAACAAAATAGAAACCTATGACTAGTAGACTCATACGAAAACTTGAAAGATCTATTTCATTAGAAGAGAAAGTTCACTAATCTATGGCCTAGAAAGCCAAAAGAAATGATCAGTCCAATGACAAAGGATGAAGCGCGTTCCTTCGTCCTCAATAATGGCCCACAGCTTACTCGAGTGCTTGAGATATTCATTTGGTTTAAGGCACCTTCATCGTAGGAAGGAAAAACCGGATCCCAGGCGGATCGTTCCTCTAACAAGCTAAACAAGAGTCCAGGAGCGAGAGAGGAAAATCCAAAGTGCAAATAACATAATATGAAAAAGAAAAAGTTCTATTGAGTTGTTCAAAAAAGGCACTTTAGAAGCGAAAGTAGGCTATTCTCGTAAAGGAATATCGTAACGGGCGACTAGGTAATATAGAAGGCCGACCCACCGAATCTCTTGGTGGTTTTTCCTCGGCTTCCATCATAGAAGATGTCGACAATAGCAATCCTTCATCAATAGAATCAAGAACTATACTACTTAAATAGTGAAATACCAACCAACACATAAAGAAATAACTAGATAGATAGAATGATAACAGGTAATACGAAGATATCAACACAGCCGGAGTCACGAGGCTCGATAATGACCAATGGGTTAGGATCTGAGGAAGCTTAGTTTGGATGATGGAATATTCGTTGTTCTCATTGTTGAGATACTGCAAATCCACTTATCCAACAATTTCAGTCCATTTTCCTACTTTTTCTCCAAGGGGTTCAAGGGGAAAGCATTATTATATCCTTAACATGACTCTCTGCCATACGGATGTCATTGGCTGCTACAAAACCCCTATAGTCGAAAAAAGATCAAACAGGATAAAACGAGGATAACCCAGATCACTCGAACTAGCTGAACTCTCCGTAACAAACACAACCTAGGTGGTTTGACTAACGTTTTGGCACATTAGACTAACCTAAGACAACTCCTGGCTACATTCAGTCCTATCGAGATACAAGCTGTTACCAACCTGATACAATGCAAGTCACAAGCTTGACACAGTGAGAATGGCTGCAACTGACAACTCCTGCATCTGAGATTGACAACTCTAGTAACAGAGAATGACAACTCCTGCAACAGATATTGACAGAGCATGCACTCTCAACTGAGCTCAATCCAGCTGTGAACAATAAACAACACAGAAAGTAAACAACACGGTTATCACAAAACTTGGATTCCAGATTACAACACTATAGGCAATGAACCACCACTAACGGCCCATAACGTTAGCTGATAGCCGCTGACCGTGGAGTACTTGCCGATCCATCGGCGAGGACTGTATCATTTAGCGAGCTAAAAACTTAAGGAACATGTATGTGAGAGTTCCACTTTAGCTCC